>JAAGKR010011267.1:0-19933 GCA_011419295.1 Clarias macrocephalus
CACACACACACACACACACACACACACACACACACACACACACACACACACACACACACACATGCACACGCACACACATTTCAGGAGAGATATTAAAACTGTAAAAAAAAAAATCTTGAGATGTTTCAAATGTCAAATGATGCACCCCGAGGTCGGTCATTACCCCGAGGGTGGAACCTACAGTACTAATAAAACTATAACGACATGCGCTGTAAAAGTGGTCTCTTAAGGCCTCCGAACCACCTTTACTGCCTTTACTGTACATACACACATGCTGCTGTTTTAATAAACAAACATATGTTTTTTTTATGATACACAAAAACTTTAATAATGCTTTATGACCTGGTTATGTGTTTACAGTATACACTGCTTGTACTAATGGATTCATATTATATTATATAAGTTAAGACTTAGACGTCCCACCTTATTTATGTTGCAGCTAAAACACCACTCGGACCATGCTACAGATATAACCCTCTGTGTCACCTCCTGGTTCCTGGTTCAAACAGGAACTTGGAACCTTCAAACCTGGTTTCACATTATGGACTCGGGATCATTTCCGAGAACACTCGACCCCAAGGTCCGGTTCATTTTGATCAGTGAGAACACAAGCGTTCCTGGCTCAGGAACCGTTCCTGCATTCTCTTGAAGTCGTCTCAAGCAAGGGATGTTGTACTATTTCTATTCCATTTCATTTTGCACACTTTTGCACATTGAACACTTGTAGTCAAGTCATACTGTACATACATCTTCACATTCTTGCATATTTGCACGCTCCCTGGACATTTCTATTTAAATTCTATATAAATTTCCACACCAGTGTCCATATTTTCCATATTTGTACTTATTTTCCATATTTGTATTATTTTTTATATTTTATACTTTGTTCTTCTACATACAGTGGAACCTTGGATTGCGAGTAACGTGGTTTCCGAGTGTTCCGCAAGATGAGCAAAGATTTTTAATAAATTTAGATTTTAAAAAAAGAGCAAGTGTTGGTTTACGAGTGCCGAGTATCATGTATCATGCATGGGCCTCTTATTTTGACACCGAGCGTCACTCTTGCGCTGCGGAATTGTGGGTAATCTTCTCCCCTGCTCGGTCTTAGTGCTCGTCTCTTACTGGTATAATTAACATCTCCCTCTCTGTTTCAGCGTGTCTCCTATGTGTGCGCGCGTGCGTAATTTGACACACACACACACACACACGGCGCCTGCACTTATCTGTCGTGACTTATTTTTACTTTTTTTTAAAGGTAAAGTGCAGGTTAGTCTGTTCTATTTTCACTTTATAGATTGTATAAATTATTTTTAGGTATTTATTTTTTTGGGCTGTGGAACGAATAATTTGAGTTTTTATTATTTCTTATGAGAAAATTTTATTTGATTTACGAGTATTTTGGAATATGAGCCCACTTCCGAAATGAATAACGCTCGTAATCCAAGGTTCCACTATATATTTTTTATATAAAGGTAATTTTTTTTACAAATATTTTTACATTTTTATACTTTGTTCTTCTATATACTGTTTTTTTCTATTGCCAAGTTTTTCTAAAAAAATTTTCTTATTCTATTCCTTCATTTATCTTTTCTTGATCATCTTGATTTTAAGGTCACAAGCGGTCATAAGCATTTCACTGCATAACGTACTGTGTATGACTGTGTATGTGATAAATAAAATGTCGATTTGAATTTTGATTAGATTTTTTGGGACATGGATCAAATCAGATAAGAAAGACAATCGTACCTGAACATGGAAGTGGACTGCTGTTTAAAATGCAACGCTATCGGTTTCGTCTGCCTCTGCCAAAATCTCTGTCGGGGGAAGGGGGCGGGCCTGGGGATCATTCCTGGACATGGAAATCACGTGTCTCGTGTGAAAGAGTCCATAGTGTCTGTAACTTTAAATTTCAAACTAGCTACTAAGCCCCCCGCCCCCCACCCCCCCCTTCATGCACCATTACCTCTGCATGTTGGGTACATTGTAATTTCACGTCCATTTTTCTTTTTATTTGATCCTGATGATAACTACAAACTTAATTATGTGGATGGAGCTATTGTGCAGAATTCAACTTGGACCTGACTGCAGCTTTTGATACTGTTGAGCATCTTGTACTTCCTATACGTACTTACTATACAATAATTGAATCAATCTATAGGAATTAAACGGATGGAAATGAATTGGTTTGAGGCATATTTGAGTAACAGAAGCACAAATTACCTGTGGAGTCCCCATGAGATATACTGTATGTAATGTGAAACCTCCTGCGTTCCAGTATTGTATGAAACTAATTTTACAAACTACTTCTGCTGTTAATTGGGGAGAGGCGGCGGGATCAGACTCTCATACTTCCACTCACATAAATCATCAAATGTTTATAATATTTAAAGCCTTTAATTCACAAAATGGATTTTCTGACTTTTTAAATGCCTCCTTAGCAAAGCAAGCTCGGTCCTCAAACAAATATTAGCTTTAAACCTGAATAACAGATTACAGATTGATAAAGAGTGTAAATCACGGCGGCTCCGCGCTCACGTCAGGTTTACTGATGCTACTTTCAGCCCCAGACGAATTAATACGAGTCTGCTTGCTGGAATGTGCTCTCTCTCTCTCACCGCCTGTCAAACCTTCTGTGCTTTAAATCAGCTCATTTATCTTTTTTTTTTTTTCCATCCTCATGCGTAACAAAAGAAAAACCGTCTTCCTCTGTATTACGTTTTCTTTCTGCCGACTGAATGGTAAATCGAGTGGAATTGTGTAATTTATGTTCACTGATACTTCTGTTGACTGTACACACAGGAACATTGTCTGTAAGCTCATGTCGTTATTGCACGAGACAAACTGTACTGCTTTTTTTTTTCTTTTTTTTCTTTGAGTCGGCCACTTAAAAAAATAATCCTCAAGCTGAAACGCACATTAACAGAAGGAAAAGAACATTGTGCTAATTGTGGGAGGTGCTACTGTAGATTTCACTGATTGCAGCACATATTGTGCCTTAAATGTCAGATAACATGATTTCTAAACTGTGTGAAAACAAGCTTCCCTGTTGTATAACCTTTATCTCGCATTACACCAACATAGTAATTAAAAAATCACTTGAGTTGTACTTAAGTGATCGCTACTTAGACATCGACACCAAAAGTTACACAAACTTGCACAAATTATTATATATTTTTACATATTTGTTACATTTAAACGATTGAGATCATCGAACAAAAGATTACACCAAGATAACCAGAGTAAATAGAAAATGAAATATCTGATTGAGATTAGTTGTGGCATGACCACATAAACAAGCCATACAGTCTCGAACCCCCTTCTTGTGGCTGAATTTAAACAAATTTGCAAAGAAGAGTGAGCCAAAATTCCTCCACAGCGATCGTCGCCATTAATTGCAAAACAAAGAGTGACACAAGCTTAACGAGCAGTTACTTTTTCACATACAGTAGGGCCAAGCAGCTTTTTTTTTTTTTACCCTTAATAAATGAAATCATCATTTATTTTACTTTATTTTATCCTGGTTTTACTCGGGTCATCTTTATGCAATATTAAAACTTTTCCGAAGGATCAAATACTTTTTCACATCACTATATAAGGTAGAAAGGTGGTATTATGGTGAGCACCGTGGCCTTGCACATGCAGGGACAAGCGTTCAATTAGAGCCTCAGGTCCTCCCACAGTCCACAGACATGCAGTACATGCACATAAAACTAATTAGTGTTTCAAAATTCCTTGTAGTGTGTGTGTGTGTGTGTGTGAGTGTGTTTGCATGAGTGCCCTGAGATGACTTGACCCCCCCCCCTCCCCCCACCTCCTGCCCCAAATCATCCAGGCCTCCCATGACCCTATACAGGATAAGCACCATAGTGAGTGATTTAGCCATTAGTGTGTAAAAAGTATGACATCATTTTCATAATACATCGAGAGATTATAACAAAACTTTTGAGACAAAAGTATTAAAACGCTTTAAGAGAATAAGACTGTTTGTTTATTAAGATTGTAAAAGTAGCTGTAACAGTAGCTTAGTTCCTGTAATGTGCAAGTGGTGTTGGTGAATGAGTGTGTGTGCAGTTCCCACAGACAGATGCGTCTCTAGTAAAAATTTTGCAAGGACGTTTGGAGTTTTGAGGTTTTTCACGTGCTGCCGCACATATCGGTTTCAAATGAACAGGAAATTAAACGTAAGCCCGAACCTATAAAAAGAACTAATCCGAATAATTGGAAGAAAATCTGATAGCACAGGCAGAACTGCTGTTTACAAGATGGAAACATTCCATAAGCATGTGCATGACATGAGTTTAATCAGCAGGTCTCACATGGAATAAATCATCTGGACTGCAGACGAACTCATGACATCATCATGTCTGTATGAGAATAAAGAAGATGTCAGTCTTCTGTATAGAGGAAATCCAGCAGATCCTATCAGGAGCCAGGAGACTGTGTGTGTGTGTGTGTGTGTGTGTGTGTGTGTGTGTGTGTGTGTGTGTGTGTGTGTGTGTGTGTGTGTGTGATCTGATTTGTCATGCACACAAGGGAAGACAGACTGACAAAGTTCATCACACTTCAAGTTTTGTCACCTATAGTGATTTTCTTTGCACATTTATGGCAAAAGGTGAAAGGTTTTTCCTAAAGGGAAATAAAAAGACGAGTTGGTTCTTCAACTCAGCAAGGACACAAGGCTTTTCCTGACTTGGAAAAAAATATATTATTTTGTTGAGCAGCTTGTTCAAAATATCACTGCTGTCAGAAGATTTAAGTCAATGATGAAGCATCAGTTCTTTATCAAAAACTCCAAGTGATGATTAGACTCCAGCATCAGTTTCCTTATAATTCTTGCCATCATGTGGAGAAATTCTCTTTCCTTTACACTCTATACATCTCAATCTCTCTAAAAAGCCTGACTGATTACCAGCTAATCCTGCTCCTCCTGTATTTGTGATAAATAGATTTTGTGACAAATATATAATGTTCAGATAAAGATAAATGTGTCCATTTAAATTATAGAAAATAATTGTACAAAATATGTACTTTTTTCCCCCAGGATACAACCTGCCATTTAAAATAGACATGATTTTTGTTGTTGTTAACAAGAAAAACAGTCATCTCTTTTTGGCCATAAATAATGGATCATATACAGTATCAATCGATATAAGACAGTAAACTGTACATTATTTTAATAAGCAGCCAATAAAGGGTAAAAAAGTACAAAGCTGGTGTATCCTTTATTTACCCTTTATTTAGAAGTTCTTCAGGTTTTTTTTTTTTATTTAATTAAAATTTATTTTATTGATTGTGATAGATCTGACAGCCTTGGAAATAGTGTTAGTAATGGCAGTAATGGTAATAGTGGAAGTGGTGGTGATAGCAATGGAGGTGATGGTGATGTAATGACAATAGTGGGGGTGGTGTCAGTGATGGCAGTAGTGGAGATGGTGGTGGTAGTGGTACTGGCAGAGGTGGTGGTAATAAGGGCACTAGTGGAGATGGTGATGGTAATACTGGCAGCAGTGGAAGTGGTGGTGGCGATAGTAATCTCAGTAGTGAAGGTGGTGGTGGTGCTGAAGGTAGTACTGGCAGCATCGGAAGTGGTGGTAATGGTACTGACAGTAGTATTAGTGGGAGCATTTGTGGTAGTACTAAAACTTCTCAGCAAAGAAAGTTTTCTATGCATCATGGGGAGTCTGAGTCAAGCTTTATAACCTGCCCACTCCATCACTGTCTCTTTCAGCGCTGATCTTAAATGAGGCACAGATTCTTCCTTTTTACCAGCATGATATATATTGCATGAAATTCCCACTTTTTTCCATATCCTGTCCTGCCCTGACCTGTCCTGCCCTGACCTGTCGTGTCGTGTCCTGTCTACCATGGTCGGCAGGGGGATCTGTTTGCCCTGGAGCCGTACTCATCTTTAATGTATACACTGCTGTTCTGTGTTTGTGTGTGTGTGTGCCATTAGTCCGTTCTGTCTTGGCTGAATTCCTGTTGTTATTATATGTGTATACTGTATATAATATATACATGCATCCAATATGAATCAAGGACACATATGGACAAGCTCATGGGCTTATCATATGCTTTAATTTCCAGTAATCTCTCTTAATTTTGACAGATCGAGTTCTCTGTCATAGAATGCTTCAGTTGTGCTGTTTTTCTTGGAGTGAATGCATGTGTTTGTGTGTGTGTGTGTGTGTTAAGCCAAGGTCAGTGCAGGTCTACGCTAATGGATGGGTCTGTGCTTGAAAGCTCATCTCCACCCCCATCCTCCCCTCCATCCCTTGTGTCTCTGATGTACTCTTTTACCCAAATGGGAAATTGCAGCAATATTGCATCAATACAGAAGAGCACTGTACTGTATGTACTGTAATGTACTTTGTTTGAATTCCATCAAGCCACAGTCTTTCATCTAATACAGTCCTCACTGAGACACAATTTACATTTTGTTTGGTGTAATCACCTCTTCAGTGCATTGAAGATAAAAAATAAAACATGAGATCCTTCATTTTTAAATGTCAGAGTTCATAGAAGAAATTAAATATCTGCTCCAAAAAATATCTGAATTAGCAAATACTGTAGCGGTTAACACAAGTCCTTTCTTAAACCTTGCTAACTAAAGTGAGATTTGTGAAGTTCGCTGCATTTGATTTATATAAAAGTGGGAGATGTTCGGAAGTTCGGAATTAGGCATCTCCGTGCATTTGAGCTACAATTTGTGGAAAAAAACAAGGATACCCCTTTGTTTGTATTTTGCTAGCAACAATCCAATTAGTTAAATGTACTGATTAATGTACATTTTCCTCCACAAAACAGTGTGCTGATGTTGTTTAACAAGAGATACTGTATGTCGATTGCTGGTGGCACGGTCTCTTAGTGGTAAGTACTGTCACCTCGTACCTCCAGGGTCCGGGTTTGATTCCCACCTCGGGTCTGCGTACTGTACATGTTCTCCCAGTGCTTGGTGGGGTTCCAACGGGTGCTCTGGTTTCCCCCCCACAGTCCAAAGACATGCAGATTAGGATAGGCTCCAGGCTCCCCGCAACCCTGTATGCAGGATGAAGTGGTATAGATGATGAGTGAAAGTGATGTCGACTGCTCTGAAATAAAAATGTGTGATATACACTCATCAACCGCTTCATTATGTACAGCTTGCCTTCAAAACTGATTTCATTCTTTGTTGCACAGATTCAACAAAGGGCTGGAAATATTCCTTAGAGATTTTTGTCCATATTGACATATTATCATTTGCTGTAGATTTGTCAGCTGCAAAACTGTGGGGTGAATCATTGTGGGTCATCCTGTGGTCATAAAGGGATGAACATAGTCAGCAATAATACCCAGGTAGGCTGTGGCATTTAAACCATGCTCGGTTAGTTTTAAGAGGCCCAAAGTGTGCCAAGACCACACCATCACTTCACTAGCAGCAGCTTGAAATGTTGATACAAGGCAGGATGGATCCACATTTTCATGTTTTTATACCAAATTATGACCTTACAATTTTGGTAAGCCTGTGTTTCCTGTTCTTGGCTGACAGGAGCAGGACCAGGTGTGGTCTTCAGTCCATCTGCTTCAAGATTCGACATGTTGTGTGTTCAGAGATGATCTTCAGCTTACCTTGGTTTTAATGAGATGTTATTTGAGTTACTGTTGTCTTTTTATCAGCTTGACCTCTGACATCAACATGGCTTTTACCAGACTCACCCAGAGAATCTTTTTCAGACTATTCTCAGTAAACCCTAGAGATGGTTATCTAAGAATATCCCAGTAGATCAGCAGTTTCAGAGGTGTGAAAGAAGTTTTACTTTGACAGCCATGTTGTTTTGATGGATGGTGTATTCTTTGATTAGAATTAATGCAGCATCCAACAGACTCCAGGTTATGACTGGTAAATCTTCAACTCTGACCTGGAAAAAACACTCAGGTTATAAGCTGTATGTGTTAAATATTTTGTGCATCATCACATTGCCATTAAATCAGAGAAGACCTTTTTACAAACTCTATAAAATATACAACACACAAAGACTTTAATAAGAGTGAAGACAAAGAGTGAATTTGCGCTGTGTCGATGATACAGAGAATAATAGGAATGATGTGGATCATTAGAAGACTGATGAACTCATTTCTAATAGTAAACTTAATTTTTTACATAGTGGCACTAATGTTTTTTTTTTTTTTCATCAAAACTGTTTTGGAACTACATGTAAAATGACAAACAAATTTTGTTTAGGATTGTCATATCTAACTTATTGTATAACAATTGCTATTGATAGCTGTATATAAAGAACCTCCTGGAAGAATAAGACTCCTTTCAGCAGCATTTGATACAGTCAACCACAAGACTCCCTTGACCACCATTACAAATCTTGGAATGTGTGGCACAGTATGGGTTACTTCCTAAATTTAAGATCCTTCATATGAGGTGACATTGTGGGGACCCACATCTGCACCACACCGACTTTCCACTGGTGTTCCACAAGGCTCAGTACTTGGTCCTCTTCTGTTCTCCCTCCATACTCTCTTGGTGAGGTTATATCCTCACATGTTTTCATACTATTTTTATATAGATGACACTCAACTCATCCTCCCCTTTCCTCCCTCAGACTCGTGTTTATGCTCAGGTTTCTGTTTTTATGGCAGACATCTTAACATGGATGGAAGCTCATCAGCTGAAATGTAATCCCAGCAAAACTGAGCTTCCCCCCAACCATAATGCCACCCTGTCCTATCAGGACCTTTACGCTCTCTCTGGACAACTTTATACTCCCAACTTTACTACTGCCTGTAACCTTGGAATAATGATGAGCAGTGGTCTATACTGACACGCTCATGTCAATTTCTTCTTTACAGCATCAGAATGGTTTGTGTTCACACAAGCCATTCAGGTGCTTTTTTAGTTCACTGTCATTCCATGACTGTACTACTGGAACTCATCCCCTGCAACTGACTGACCGTTAGACACAAAGAGTTGGCGTAATTAACAAAGTAGTTTTAAATTCTTACTATACACCCTAAAGGTGAGGTCCTGTAAGTACTGTAAGTTTATCTTTACAATTTCCCATATTCCGATTAATAATATCATTTCCGTTAACCTTGTGTTAGCGGCTAGTTAGCTTTGTGGATTGCCTAGGTGTCAATTAAACAACACAAGTGATTCAGAGGCAATTTTAAACAAGCAGCTCCTCTCTCCTCAGTACTGCGGACCATACAGACCTACTCTCACCCGCGCTGCGACCGACGGTTAATGTAATTAATGATTATTAGAACACCTGTGACGCCGAGT
Source organism: Clarias macrocephalus (assembly GCA_011419295.1). Classification (NCBI taxonomy): domain Eukaryota; kingdom Metazoa; phylum Chordata; class Actinopteri; order Siluriformes; family Clariidae; genus Clarias; species Clarias macrocephalus. The sequence goes on from JAAGKR010011267.1 coordinate 9,275, forward strand.
GATACATATAGCTAAACGTTCCAGTGCTGTTACACTCTATTATCACCACGTGGAACGCAGATTGCTTGGTTGGAACTAACCTGTGTATAATCGTGATTTAAAGATAGTTTTTACACAATGGTGCTGCAAAATACACTTTTGTGCATTCATGGTATTTATTTGCATCGTTATTGGTCTGACTGGTAGACACGTAAACTTCATGAATTTAAATAGCTCTGTATACAGTAAATGTAAAAGGTGACTAATAATATTGAAGTTTCTGAAGGTGCAGGACTGAAACACTCTTTAGACTGGAGGTTTAGTAGTGTGTGAAAGGGACTGAATGCACTCAATCCTGTATTATTGTTCTATTTTTTCACCTTTTATTTGTTTTATGAGTTCATTTTCTGGCTATTCAGAGGCATTTTATAAAGTGCACAGAAATGATCACCAGTGCAGTAAATTTGTAGACGCACCATTCCGGAAACAGTGGCATAATTCTATTTTAAAGTCTGGATATTATTCTAGTTATAGTTTTGTCTGTAGATACTGCGTATCCTTGGAAAAATAAAACACTAATATTCATGTATTTTCCTTTGTCTGTGTTTGTCCATATTTTTGGACAGACATATTGCAATGTAAACGAGAATACCGTCACAGGACTGGAAAAAATATCAGTAAAGAGCAGCAGACCGTGTCAGTGATAACATAACAGCACGCATGGGAGCTGATGTTAAATTTGGCGTGCAAGCATTGTTTTTAATTCATTTGTCATGCAACAACATCTTTTCCCGTTTCCTTACTTTAGACCTGCATCACTGGAAAATCTGATACGGGTTGGTAGTTAGGTTTCAATTAACATCAAGCAGATTACGGTTTGATGTCTTCTGTCAGAGATGATAAATCACTTTCTGCTCCTTGTGTTTTTAGCCACTTCCTGAATAAAGGGTTAGAATTCTTCACTTGTTAGTGATTACTTTGAGTGCAGCAAGTACGTACTAATGAACATGCAGTACTGTAGATAATGTTCTTCTGACTTTGTATAGTAGCGAATGGCAACACCCCAAAGGTGGAGCGGTGGTGTAGCGGTGAGACCTCTGGCCTCACCCCTCCCGGATTGAGGGTTCAATTCCCATCTCAGGTCTGCGTGTGGAGTTTGGTGCTTGGTGGATCTTCTCGTTTCCTCACACAGGCTAATTGGCGTCTCCAAATTGTTCATAGTGTTAGTGTGCGCTTGTGCGACTGGCACCCTGGCACTTAGATCCCTGTCCTGGGATAATAGGAGCGGAACATGTGATTTTCTGCGGTTGTTGCCCGTCCACTTGTTGTGCATTCTGGGATGCTTTTCTGGCCAACAAGGCATTGCTTGAGTTCCCTTTGCCTAATGATATATCCAGTCACATTTATGCTACTGATGATATTATTAATCATATTTATGCTACTGATGTCAGCTTTTATACATTTTGTGCAGACCTCGCCAAATTCAACATTAACTTAAAGACATCATCTGTTATATTGAACTTCCAGCCGCCTAACACGCAGTATGACTGCAGATCAATCCCTGCTATCCGCTATCACCCAGATGACGATGGGCTCCCTGTTGAGTCTGGTTCCTTTTAAGGTTCCTCCCTATTGTCATCTCAGGGAGTTTTTCCTTGCCGCTGTCACTCATCAGGGACAATCTGATCATTTTGATTCGCACACATTCACATTTCATACAAATCATACCATCATTTTCTTTTGATTGTATAAAGTTCCTTTGTGACAATTGTTAAAAGCACTATACAAATAAAACTGAATTGAAATCAACATCAGATTACACTAAAACAAGGCGTCGTTTAAAAATATAACAATATAATATAATAATATATGCAGTCCTTTTCCCCAAACAGGAAATAAACCTGAAATGTCCAATGTCTCCCCAAGTTATAACTTATTAAGTAAGTTAGGTATTAGAAAGCCCCTATATACAGTATATATACAGTATAAACTTTTAGGTCAGTAGGTCAGGGATGAAGAGTATCCTCAGTCTACAAATCATAGAATCCAATATCCAGATGAGATTTTTTTATACCAATCTTAGTCCTTGATGTACAGCTGATTATCATTATTATAATTATTATAATTATTATAATTATTATACTCTCCATTACTCTCCTTAAAGTGGACCAATTATAAAGAATCTACTTTGTGAACATTTTTGGACATTCACAAGAGTCTCCAGTGTCTACTTGCTTTTCCAATTTTTCTCCACAAACATGCTGTTCAAATTCACCACCGGGCATGACATCATTTGGAGCCAGAAAAAAGGGGCAGCAATCAGTTTGCTCCTGCTTAGCTCCCAATCACTGCCAGGTTTTCTTGTTCACGGGTGTTACAGAAGGCATCTCATCCTCATTTAAAGCTATGGACAAGGCAGTGTACGTTTGGAAATGGAGAGAAACGAGGAATTGAAATGACCGATTGCATTATTAAAGTTGTAGTTTAGCTGAAACATTAGCAGAAACCTTTTATAGCTTGTATGTTAACCTGATAAAAAGAGTATAATATGGCACCTTTAAACCCAAATCTTTATTTAGGCACATTATTCTGGATAAATGAATAAAAAAAAAAAACACCTCTTCTAAACAGTGTTTGACTGGTACTGAGTTAGTAACCTAGTAACCCAGCGTAGGGATCCGTCTACTGACGGAAACTTCAAAGCACTTTTGTAAGTCACTCTAGATAAGAGCGTCTGCCAAGTGTCTAAATGTAAATTGAGACGGAGCATAACAAGCAGGAAAAATCAATATCATGCAAGCCTACACTCTCAGGAAAAAAGGTACGCGGTGGTTCAAATAATGTTCCTTGAAGAACTGCTTTGTACCTTTTTGATAAATGTACCTTTAATGGTACAGAAAAGACCTGCTGATTTTTACAATTTATTTTATTTTATTTTTTTTTACCTTTTAAGGTACAACTGAATTGAAGGTACGTAATTGTTCCAACATCAGGTACAGTAACCTTAACTGACAGATTTAATCCCTTTGCATTACGTGTGCAGATAGCGAACACACTATGAACAAAACAGAGAATTTCACATCAAAATATGAAGCAACATTTACATTTTTTAATAATTAGCTTAAATATTCATTATCATAAACTCCTGGAAAAATATCATGTAAAAGTAAAGTAAACTAAACAAAATATACTAAATTTATATTGTGATATTTGTGAAAACAAATAGCTTCTTAATAAATGTTTTTGTAGCCAACGATGAATGGCTACAATGGAATTTACACTTCACTACCACATGAAGCCCATCACAATTACTGTTTCATGAATGATTGGTTGCTGTGGTAACAATCACGCATAGCAACAAAGCACTGATTGGCCAAAGTAGCCGCAGGATTTTTTTTTTTTTCCCGTCACATGGAGCGCGGGAGTAGACCACAAACAACTGAAACGCGGCTAGGATTTTTTAAAATTAGCTCGACATGAAAAAGTGTATTTGAATAATCGAACTAGAAGATTTAATTTCAATGTGAGTTTTATTATTGGAATGTTGGGTAACGGCAATGGTATTTTGTGAAAAGTGGGTAAAATTGTATTTAAATGTTTAAATTGCATCGTGAACCGTTTGCAAAAAGTTCTATTGTAGATGGAAAATTGTATTTTATATACTCTACCATTTTAGTGTGATTGTATTATGTGATACATTTTTTTGGCATAGTTTTTTTTTAATAGTAGTGTTTTAATTGATCTGTTTACTGTAAACCTTAAAGATGTATTTTTACAGAATATTTTACTGTGATATAATGCAGTGTTCAAACATATGCATATTATATAGTTTTATAATCACAGTTAATAAATGGATTGAATGTCTTACTGAGTAAAAGGAACGTTGACGGTTTATTGTTTCTCCTCTCATCACCTCAACTCATCACTTCATTACCACAGAGTATTGTAATGTCATGCTGCTGTACTGTCACTTCTGTATAAAACATATGTAGTTCTCTGTTTAACTTACAATGTCAATCTGTCCATCAGCTAGCCGCCTAATTAGGTCTCCAAGTTAGCTAGTTAGCGATTTTGTTAAATTATATTTTTCATTTATGTTGTCATGTCAGTCTGTTTTGTCTCAGCCCTCGTGACAACGGTTTGAACCATTATTAGTACAAAACTGTACTTTTATGTCCGAGAGTGTCTGAAGATTATAATCACTGCAAAAAAATATGAAACATTCTGGGAGTTGTCCAAAATATACACCATAAAATAAGTTTACAACAAACCAAATATATGATTATTGAGCTTATTTCTAGTGAAATGCTACTAAAATTGCACATTGCAAATATTTTTCTGACCTTTTGGCGGAGAATATTTCTATTTTCTAGAAATTTTATTTATTATAATAACCAATTATTTGTCACCTTTACCTTACAGCACAGTGAAATGATTTTCTTCACAAATCCTACTTAGGAAGCTGGGGTCGGAGAGTAGCGTCAGCCAGGATACATCGCCCCTGGAGCAGTTAGGGTTAAGAGCCTTGCTCAAGGGCTTAACAGTGGCAACCTGGTGGTGCTGGGACTCGAACCCCTGACCTCCCGATCAGTAACCCAGTAATCCACAGCCTTAACTGTTCAAGAAACATGATTCTGTTCTAATAAAACAAGAAATATTTGGTGTGAGGAAGTGCAGTAAAAGTAGATGACCTAAGCACTTACATCGACATTTTGGTTACATGCTTTGAAATATTCTGTTTGACATGTTTGCTATTTTGAGGAAATGCCACCTGAACCTAGCTGGAAAAAAAAATAAAAAAACTTGTGATATAAAGAGCACAAAAGCAGCTGGCATCCCTTTTAACTGCACCTGAGTAATTATTATGTCATCAATGGGACTCCATGATATAATGCATTGCTCAACTCTATTATGTTTGATTGCTGAGTTGTTGCCTGTTATTAGATTTGAGCCTCCCATCTGATATCCCCATGAGCCGTCACTGGCGCTGCTCCTTGTTCTCCTCATCATCATCTTGAGAATATTTATTACTTTGCATATAAATAGAAATTGCTGATTTGTCTTTCAAATCCTTGAGACAAACACCTTGTTTGTTCTACAATTCCTACACACACACACACACACACACACACACACACACACACACACACACACACACACAGACACACACACAGACACACACTTTTCTATTAAATTCATCTTCCACTGTCTTGCCAATATAAATCAGTAGCTGGTGGTGAAGTAGGGATCATGAGAGCTTTGGGTTTCTGAAGCCCCACGGCAGCGGGAAATGTCAGGAGAAATGTATAAGACTGACAGCTTTATTGATGAGCTTTAAGCCAATATTTGAGCAGAAAAAAACAACAGTGTGGAGACCGAGCATGGCTTTATTATCTACTGCAAAAAGAGATTTGCGAAGGCAGAGGGATATTGCGGAAAATGCATTGGGATTTCCACCGAGCTCCCAGGCCTGCGAGAATCACATTTACTCCTGGAGAAAGCTTGTTTTCTTTCAATTTTCTTTTGACTTGGGTGAGATTACAGAGTTACGACCAATTCAGGTGATGGCTTATGTAGTCAATATGGTGCATTAGGACGTAATTAAGTGTATTTTACTTACAAAATTATGCGAGATGAAAATTGTCATTTTCTACTACAGTGTATATTTGTGCTGTGCTGCAGACGTTCCTGATTCCTTTTTGTAAAAGCATGCACCACAAGTAACGTTTAGGTATCATGTCATACATCATTATATTCTAACATGATTCCTTTATGCTACCAGCAGTCAAACCAGGACTTTTGGTTGTGCAGAAGAACATAAGAGTAAAACTCCCTTTATTTCTCTATATAACCTCCTGCTACACTAATTCACTTCCCCAGGGTTTCACTAGTGCTTGGACACCACCAAGGCGTAGAAAGTTCTCTCAGTACGCCAGAGCCATGATTGGACTGCCTTCTTCATGTCTGAAACGCTGGCCTTCCAGGAACTCCTTTATATGGAAATGACTTGGAGCGAGATCAGGACTGTATAGGGGATGTGGCAATAATTCCCAACCGAATCCCTGCAGTGTGCGAGTGGTGTTGGTGTATGATTGTCTGTACAGTTCACACAGACCGATGCGTCTCATCTGACAAGCTATCCATTTATTTTCAAGAATCAGCTGTTCTACTCGCTCAAAGCTCACGGGAATGACTGCAGTGGGCTCTAAGTCAGTCATCTCGGCCGGGATTATCATTTAAGGACTTAAAATGCTGTTTAAAACGTTCGCGCAAGTCGAATGCTTTATTGCGACGGTGACGTTCAAGTCAAACTGGGACTTGTGATGAAATGTCTGGAAAGTGATTGACATTTCTAGAAGGCTTTAAGCACAGTACAGTGATGAGACTCACTCATACTGTACTTACAAACTTGCGTTTGACTTTAGGCTTCACTATGGCACATACTGTACAGTAGCGATACAACAACATCCAAGTGTGACATTTAGTCTATGGGAAAAGTCTACTATACGAGCGAATATTCAGACATTTTTAGAACGACAAGATATAACAATGAAATGTAAAGTAAATAGTAAATATTATATTATAGATAGAAAACCTCTATTTGGGTCAAAATCCAATAGTTAAAAAAATAATAAATAAATAAATAAATAAATAAATAAAGGGAAATTTGTTCCAGTGGGAAGACCAGTGGCTTAGTGTTTAGCACTACTACTGTATCTCACGTACCCAACACCCAACACCCCCACCCGAATCTCATCTCCAGTCTGTGTACGTCTACTGCATGTGCGCATCCTCTCCACATGCTTGGTGGGTTTCCTCCTAAAATTGCAACTACTATATATCTTAGTGATTTCAATCGAAGAATGAATTTATAATAAAAGTTACTTTAAAAAAAATCTAAACGTAAATAAATGTTTCCAGGTGTGAATGTTCATGAGCAAAAATATGCTCAGTGTGTCAGTATGGACACAAGACGGAACAAATCAGGGGAAAATCCTGCTGATTATGCTTTCATAAATAACTGCAAGTTGAATCCTTGATTGCGAATGGTCAGATGGTGTTGATTAATTTCGTGCATTAATATTCTCACACAGCAGCTCTGGCATGCAGCTGCAAATCAAAGGTCTATTTTAATACATAAGTAACAGCTTTTATATCTTTGAAATGTCTCAAGTGTCAGAAGTAATGATACTGTATAAACGACATTTTCGGACGTTTTTAGAAGGCTCTGTTGTTTCCCTGTAATTCTTTTGTCTTGTCCTAATAAATATAAAAGAGAGGAGAAAGGGAGGCTCGTATGTTGAATGCGCCTGGCTGAGTTCATCTCACAAAGCTGAAATGATGGTTAAAAATCAATACGTACAGTAGTGTGTGCTGTGGCTGATGAAGAAGGAAAGGAAGGAAAAAAGGATGGAAGAAAGTGCATGACTTGAGAAATGCCTCAGTGTTGGCCTTCAGTGCGACTGAGTGATTTTAAGTCCCAAAGTGTAAAGATTAGAGATTGGAGTCTAAAACTAGCAGAAGTTTTACTTGCGGGCGTTTTCACATTATGGAAGTGGGATCGTTTACGAGAGCAAATCTGAAATCGGGTTCGTGTTGATCAGTGTGAACAGAACCATGCCCGAAACCGCTGGAAAAGCTGGTCTCGAGCGCAGTGTGGCATACTCGGGCATGGACCAGGTCAGATAAGAAAGTAATTTGTACCTGAACGTGGAAGTGGATTGTTGTTTGGAATGCAAAGTCAGTGCCAGTGCTGCGGAGTGGGGAGGAGGGGGAGCAATCGCTCCTGTGCGCACGGTACAAATCAATTGTGCCTAGTGTGAATGTGCAATAAATCTAGTTCTTATTGTTTGGTATTTTTGCTAGTTCTAAAACAGATATAATCTATCATATTGATAGCACCAAAGCGAATTGCTTTAAGACTACAACAGTAGTCTGACTTGCTCTACAAATTCCTTTAAATGTGTCAATCAAGTATTGATTCTAGAAACGTGTCTATATTATTTACAATTTGAGCAAATCGCTTTTTCCAGATGTTTTCACAGCCGTATGGTGCCGTTAGTTCATTGAACCCGAACTGTTTCCGGTGGACGTCACGGCCTGCGTGTGGAGCTTCTCTGAAGCCCCCGATGCAGTGCTGACAGGAATCCAGCGTCTATGGGTCTCCAGGGTAGAATGACAGTGTGACACAGTGTGAGTTTTAATGGAAGGAAAGATTAGCACTCATTTGGCAACAAGCCTTTAACACATCTCTTTGAGCCGCAGTCAGACGCGGGGTGTCTCTGGGGATGAATGGGAGTGTGACAGTGGGTTTTTACAGAGAATAAAATATATGCCTGGATGCACTGCTTCTACATTTTATCCTTTGGGAGGTTTGCCGACCCGGCCTCTGAACTCCCCAGACCCCAATCCAATCGAGCACCCAAGAGACAAACGAATCCACGGAGACCCGTCCCGCCCCCCACAGCACCCAAACGATCCGTTTCCGAGGGGCCACAGCTGCGGCGGTGGCTCCTGGGAAACTGGCTCAATACCGGCCTTAATGTTTGTATTTTTTTTTTTCATATTATCCCTGATCAGTGTGTATACAGTATACTGTGTAGATGCACAAATAGCCGTAGATTACATTTCAAAACTACTAGTGAGTAAAAGTATCCACAATAGAAACTTCTGCATTGCTGGTTCAGTAGGATTTACAGTAGTCATAAGCATTAGTCATGACATGACGTATGATTCATAATGTATAATCATTAACTACACCAAACTAGGAAATGAAACTTCACACACCTGCGGTGCGGTTTGAGGGGCCGCGGTCTGATTTACAGCAGAAAAAAAAGACCAGAACCTACAAGGATTCAGTAGATCTTAACTTTTTTTCATTAATCTCTCTCTCTCTATCTCTTACACACACACACACACACACACACACACACACACACACACGTATACAAAGATCAGACCTGTACTGTATATTTAGGATGTAGCAGACCTGGTGATTTCGTGCCCTTATTTTCACCTCCACAATCCATCATGCAGTGCATCTGATAGCGTTCATTACTCATCATTACTCCTATTTAGATTTAGACTTCTCCATTTACAAATCTACGCTGGAATTCTTTCAGCACATCTTCCAAAGATCATTTAGCAACAGATACGTAAAAAAAATAAATAAATAAATAAAAAAGATGACACCAGATATTTTCCAAGGTGTTCTCCCTAAGCTGTTTCTTTTTCCTATAAACTTCAAATTCCCACACTCTCTGAGAGCCAAGAGGGAAGGCTTCTTTAAACAAGAGGACATTTTGTTTGGCACTGTGCATGAGAAATTATCTCCCGTGACTGCCTTCCATACCTCACATAGCATTGTTTGCCTCCTTTACTCCTTTTTCAGCAGTGTACATATATATATATATATCTCTCTCTATCGGAACCCTCATTTAACAGCCGAGCAGAAGCTTTATCTTGGCTCGCAGGTTCGATGAGGACACTTAGTCACACACTTGTTCTGTTATGATCAGATGCACTAACGCGCCGCTCCACGAATCCTCATTTAATAAGTCTTAAATTGTTCCGAGCCATTTAACCCACTTCAGATACGATGCCTGTGCGAACGCGTACTAAATGTTTACGCGTGTTTACACAACTGTGACAAATGTGGCCCTGAGCTATGCATTAGCAAACGTAAATACGTGTGACTAAGTACACATGGATTATTTCCCTTTTGAAAAAGATGAATTCGGAGACATTAATCAGGCAACACGCACATCTAGCAACATGATGTACAGATATGCAGCAGTGCTATAGACCGCGGTGAAATGCAGCGCGCCGGGACTGTTTTTGTAAAAGTAACCTCCGGCCAAATCTGGAGCAGCCAACGAAGGCATATCATTAATATCCACTGGAATGTTTTTTTTTTTTTTTTTTTTTTAAATCAAAGGGGAGGTGCAGTGTAAATGGAAAATATATACTGTAATTCAATATATTACAATAAAATACAGTAGCAATAGAATAAGACAAAATACAACGTTATACAGAAACAGTATAATGCAGTGGAATAAGATTAAAGAGCAGAAACAATAACATACTAGAGTAGGATTCAAATAAATAGAATGCAAATGTAATAAAAATATAATATAATATAATGCAGTGAAATAACAAGACTACTGTGGTCTTGCACAAATGTACCAAGTATATTTACTCCGTTACTTTTACTGGAGTAGATTTGTGAAGAAGAAACGCGTCTCTTACGCCGCTACATTCGGCTACACTCGACTTTTCTAACCGTCTATTCGACACTTTAGATATTCTTTGTGTTTGCCAGAGAAATGCAGCCGGTGGATCCACCATGTGACTGTGTTCCACCAATCAGACGTAGCAACAGTAATCACATGACTCCGTTTGACCAATCAGCCGCAATAACAATAACCACATGGAGTCACATGACCACACAGAAACGCTGCGTATAGCGGGAAAAATTCAGCCGCGGTCGACAGCGAAACATGGAAACATGTCGCGGTTAGTTTAGCTGTTTTATTTACTGTTGCAATGTTCAGATATATAATTAGCAAATAAGCTGGAGGCTAAAAAATATACGTTTCTTACATTATTGTACACATGTTCTGATGTTATTTTCTATCTGCTGAGTCATTTGCAGGGCGACTGAATATACAGTAAATCTCA
>JAAGKR010011268.1:0-19931 GCA_011419295.1 Clarias macrocephalus
CCCAGCACGACGGAATGATCAGACCGAGGGAGCACAAAGAATTTTAGTTCCTCAGCATGACCGGGAAAAGTTAGCCGAAGTGACGCGGATATTTGTTTAACAGGCGATTGTTTAAGACTTTGACCATCTAGAGCTTTGATCGCCATAGGGTATGGTAGCTTCCACATTGGAGCTCGCAGCGAGGAAAGAAGGGATGAGGAAATAAAGTTTCCAGCCGACCCGGAATCTATAAGGGGAAAAACAAACAAAGAGTGATTATTATATGACAGTTGTGCTTTCAAACAAAAAGAGTGGTGAGTGCGAGGTGGAGTGAGGTGCGTTACTTTAAGTAGTGGGCAGGTGGGCAGTTTGTGTCCTTCCCCCCCACAGTACAGGCAAAGCCCTGTTGAAATCCGCCGCTGTCTCCCTTGGGCGGTAAGGCGGGATGTGCCAATGTCCATAGGTTCCCCCGGTGGTGTTTCTCGCAGTTCCGTCGAGGGGGTGCTGAGGCTGGTGCGGCCGCTTTCCTGCACCCGAAACTTGATCGCATAGTCTGCGACGGTGGCGTTACCTGCGCCAGCAGTTGTTGCTCCCCCGATTTTCCATGATCCGGATGGTAGAATACAGTGCGGAAAACTGCTGATAACTGCACGCGGTGATCCCGCCTGCGCTCCACACGGCTGTCGCCCAATCCATCGCGGAGCCTGTGAGCTTTTGCGTTACGAAACTGATCTTTTGCAGGTCCGACATGTCCAGATACTCCGCCAAATACAGCTCACAGGCTAGGAGAAAACGTTTGCACCCCTCCGGGTTCCCGGCGTACCGTTCCGGAGGGGTGGGGCGCGGTGGTGAAGGTGCGGGGCGTGGCCCAGGAGAGAGGGTTGGAGATCGTCTCTTCGTGTGCTGCTCTACGCTGAACGCCAGGTCGTAGACAGCTCGAGCCAGGCTGTCGATCTCGTGTTGCTGTCCTCTAATGTAGTCTAACACGGGGGCTTCTTCCTCTGGCAGGGAAGAAGCCCCGTGTTAGAAGCAGGTTCCATTTTTTCACTGGCTTTATTTATCTTTTCTTTTGTATTTTTACTTGTAACAAAAAAAAGCAACCAAAACAAAAGACCACAGTCACTTCTCCCCAGATTGGGTCTGCAGGTGGGAAAAAACAAAAGACAACTAAACAGGCTTGTAGGCCAGCGGACCTGGTCCGGAGTGAACAGAAAACAGAACCACACCTGCAGACACCGCTCAGTCCTGGGGGAAATAGAGAAGAGATAATGAAAATACAGACAATACGGAAGGTGCACGACAGTGAACAGGCAAAGTGCTACGGGTTCGACCGGAATATATAGGTAGACACACGGGGGGGGGGGGGGGGGGTACACAGGTGCTCTTCATTAGTGTTAAAGTGTAGACAGTACACGTAGACACACTAGGTGGGGACAAAGCGTCAACTCAGTAATCCGGTGAGCCAGATCTTATTTCCCCGTGCTGCGGTGGTACAGATGTTACAGTCTGTGAGAGTAAGGAAGTCTCTGTTAGATATTTGAGGATAAAAAAAAATCAGAAAGCACAAATCAACAAAGAAACAAATTAATCAATGTTTTGGTATGTCTGAGTCTGAGATTAGATGTAAATCCTATAAAAATGTTCCTGCTTCTGTTTTGTTGGTTTGTATATTCGATTAAAGATCTGACATGGTTTATCTGGGCTGCATTTGTGATTTTTTAAAAGGGGTGTGTAAACTTTATGTCCTTCGATTCTTGTTCTTATGTTTCTCAGCATGATTAATAGATTAAGGAGGTATTAACTGGAACAAAAATGTACTGTACGTGTGTTGTGCAATGGATTGGCAATCCTGTTTAATTTTCATCACATTGAGTGTGGAAATGGTTTTTGTTTATTTTTAAACATAGTTTAAAACATAGTGGAAGGCGTATTGAATAAGCGTTTAAGTCATCGGTACACATAACTGCTTAGTTTTCATCACATTGTGTGTGGAAATGGATTTACTTTCACTATAAACATTGCTTTGATTTTAATGAGGCAAATTTTAAGTCATCTCCAATCATATTCATCCATGATTATTTTATAACCACATTTCTTCCATGATGTTTCAGTACTACCAGGTTTTAATAATGTGTTGGGTTATCAACAATCTCCTTAGTTGTGTTTTTTTTTTGTTGCTTGATGCAAACCGTAACTTCTGAAACACAACATCTTTTCTATGGAAATTGGACAGAGAAGAGAAAGGAAGCTCCTGACTGCATCAATATGGTTAAAATAATTTTTGCCAGCTGAATCATATTAATCACTGCATTTAACAATTAACAGTTAAAATTGTAACTGTCGCCTTTACTCAATCAAAAGAAAATTATGGGAATTTATATGAATTGTGGAAAATGTATATGAATTTAAAAGATTAGATAGTAACTCGTTCCCCACACAGAGTCAAGTCTACGGCATGCATGTTAAATAACTCCATCAATAATTGTAATAATCTTTGCTAAGATGATCTATCTACAGTGTTCCTAACTCAATACCAGCGTTCATTGAATACTGGCTAAAATATTTGCTTTAATTCACACATTTACCTGTGTAACCATGGAGAGATCTATATCTAACGAGTGCAGCAGGTCCACACAACGATTGCTCACTTGGTAAACTTTGAAGGGATCAGATCCAGATGCCCTTATGAAGGCTTCCTCTTACACAGATCCTAGCTTTGGATCATTGAGCAAATGAAAGCACTGGATGCATCGCTGGGTTTATAACTGAAGCAAATCAAAGCCACAGATTCAAAACAAAACACACCTGAAATATTTCAGTACTGTGAATTTGGCTAACTCAATTAACCCATAATGATCATTTAAAAACTAACCTAACCTAATTGTTAATAACCACCATCCAGTCATGTAGATACATGAGTTTCAGTTCATTTCCCCTGACAAGCTGATAGGAATGTCCTCAAGGTTTTAATAGAGTGGTTATTTGAGTTTAATAGAGTGGTTATTTGAGTTACCACAGCTTTCCTGTTTCCTTGAGTTGATATCTAGTCTCTATTCTGACGTCCCTGAGCCACACACAACTGCCTCTCATGGGATGGTTTTTAATGTTCTTATTTTTGAGGTGAATGTTAAATGAAGAAAGTATGCTGCCATATGATTGGCTAATTCAATAATTAAGCAGGTGCACATACAGACTAAAATTAATAGCGAGTCTTGGTATGTTGAAGCATTAAGATAAACTGGGCCTGAATTCAATAATTAACAGGTTTGGCCAGATATTTTTGTCTATACTACAGTATGTATGCACAATGCTATGGAGCCCCTAAAGGGACATGGATGAGGGGGGAAAAAAAAGGTTTCTGGGGAAGGGGAAAAGGCAATATGAGACGCGAGGAAAAAACCTGGAAAAGAAGAAAAAAAAAACGGGACATAGGAGGAAAAGAAATCAAGACCACGTGACTCATACTTCCGGCGCCAAAATACGGAAAGGGCAAGCTCTGAGTACAAACTGAATGTCTTTATATTTTAGGCCAAGCTGAAAGTAAAACTCAGCTTCTCAGAATTCTACTCAGTAATCTTCTCCATGACTATTTAACAATGCACGTGTAACTCTAATCCAAGTATTATTTTACCTGTGAACAAGATCTCGTGAAATGTTTGCTAGATCTTCCGAACAAAAAATTTTTTTTTTTCTAGCTTACATTTTTTTTCACCCATATCCTGTTAGCCTATATATATATATACATATATCTATATTGCCTCGCTTTTTTTCAAGGTGGAATTTTTGTTTTCCTCCAGCCTTTATTTTTTTCCACCCATGTCCCTTTAGGTACATTCTGTAAACACACTGCTATTTGCACTTCTGGTAGATGCTAGACTGGATTTCATTGCTGAGTACCTGTCCTATGCAATGACAATAAAGCCACCAACCTGATTGAAAACACCTACAATTCCCATGATTTGTTTTCGTGTTAACTGATACAAATGCATGAAACCTCGAGTTTTCCACCAACCCTGTGCAAGGTGGACATCGCGTTATGCTTCTGACCAATGAGGATTGAGCACGAGTTGATTTGGCACAGTGGAACGTAACAGACAGAGAAAGAGAAGTGAACGGAGAGTGAGTGACACGAAGACTGAAATAAACTCAAAGGCTAAGCAGTTTCTGTTTTCTCTGAAGCTATAGTTCTGGGAGAGAAATAAAATGACTTTTTTTTTTTTTGACTGCTTAAATGCTTTGCCCGGTAAAGGAAGTTATAAGCCCGAGTTTTGCAGTTTAGTTTAGTGGAGAGAGCAATGTTTTTGTCTGTCGGAGATCTACAGCTAGGTAAAGCACAGATTTCTGTTTTCTCACTAGCCTGGCATCGAGAGTGGCAGAAGGAAAACAAACAGGTACCGTGCGAACTGCTGGATGTTACAGGTCCCGCCAAATTTTCCACCTTTCCGAGTGAAACTTCTAGAAAGCCGTAAAGCGAGTCCGGGAGAAATGCAAATACGTGTCGTAAAAACATTAATTTTTTTTATTATTTTTTTATCTGTCCGTCTCTGGCACTGCCGTCGCCGTGAGTTTTGAAACTCGACCCTTCTTCTTCTTCTTTAACCATGCTAAAAGTGAACGAATGAGGTGAGGTGCATTTTTTTGTGTGTGTGTGTGTGTGTGTGTGCATTTTCCGGAGATGCTCCATATCTACAATGCAGATACCGCGTCTTATTTTTGATTCATTTGTGAATGTTTCAGTTACTAGTTTTCATTAAGGTTTTATGACCAGAGCATACTGGCGGTGGGTAAATTGGAGAGCCGGTTGAATTAACCGGGGTTAAGGGTAAGTAAAACACCTGGTAACTATTGCGCCAGCCAGTAGAAAATGGGCTACTTTTGCATTATTTTTGCTACAGCCTAATGCTAATGTGCATTATTATCTGGCTAGCATGAGCAGAGATTTATTTATACATTCGTTTAAAGCAAAATCATCGTAGTAATCCTGTCAGGTTAGCTCGTGGTATCTGGCTAGAATTAAATAGATAGATGGATAGATCGATAACTCCAGATATCCAGCAGCAGCAATAGAGACAGTAACACAAAGACAGGGTGTAGATGTGATTGCACACTGTATATTTTACTTGTAGTCTGTAGACACATGGTAATGTGAGAACTGACCAGAAATTACTAGTGCAATGCTAAGAACGAAGAAACTAACAGATATATGAGAAGTCTATAAATAAAATAAGTAAATAAGTGTAATGAAGTTAATTGTAGTGCAACCTTCATGAGCAGTTTCATGTGTGTCAAAGTTGACAACATTGCAAACAATGCATGCAACAGCACGAAAGGGACCGTGAACCTGAGTCTGTGCGTAATGTCAAAATAATGTAATAATGACAGTAACTGAACTGAAGTTGGCAATAAATTTCTTTTTGATTTTGATAAGAGTTACTAACTTGACAGGACTGTGAAGCTTGTTTAGGTATTCGTAATCTTCACTGCTAACACACACACAATACAACTCTCTAATCTGTTAGTCTGCCTGATAGTCTGCTCAGCTACTCTCACTATTACATATTTTGCCATTACGCACAGACTCAGTTTCATTGTTTTGTTGATGGAAGCTTCTACCATTAACAAGAAATGTAATAAGATGTGTATTATTAAAGAAATATCAATGATATTGCACATATTAATATTGCACATATTTTTTATTCCACAGTGGGAAAAACATTTAACTATTCACAAGGTACTGTAGATTGTCTGGTGGAAGAAACTGTCCTTGTATCTTGGTTTTCTGTGCTCTGTAGCACCGACCAGACAGCAAAAGTTCAAGGAGAAGATGGCTTGGATGTGAGTGGTCCAAAGTGATTTTGGCAGGAGGGCACCTATAATCCTTTCAGCTGTCTGAACCGTTCTTTCTTGTCTTCTGATGTCTGATTTTGTAGCTGAGCCAAACCTGACAGTTATTGAAGTGCACAGGACAGATTCAGTGACAACCGAGTAGAACTGTGTGAGCAGCTTCTATGGAGTAATTATCAGTAAGGGGTTGTGGACATCTAATGAACATCCTTTCAGCAGTCCTAGCAAGAGTGGTGAAGATTACAATCAGTTATGATTTCATAAAGGACCTGTGATGGTTTCTAACTGGATCGCTTTTTTCAGTGAAAATAAACATGTAGTCTCTTCAAGTTTTATTTATTTATTTATTTATTTATTTAAAGGTTATATATGATTACATTTGGTCTGACTTGATATCTGTAGAAATGATTAGTCAAATTAGTGACTTTTAAAGCAGTTTTTACAGACCCATACCTTCCATCATAGGCCACAGGAAGGGTCACACGTCTCGCCAGGAAATGATGTAGGGGAACGATGTAGAGGAACGTGGAAGTAAAGTACACAATCTACAACACTCATAAGTGACCGTCTTAAATATTATAAACAGGGGATCAAGAAAAAAATACACCGGAGAACCCTGTATTTTCTTTTTAGAAATTTATGCCTCAGCTAAATTTCTAAATGATTTTTTCCCTCTAAATGGTAATGTGAAAAATGCATTATTTGACGAGTTTTGCCACCTTTGGGGAGCTCTGTGACCCCTTTTTTAGTTTAAGACTTGCTCAAGTAGGGCCTCCGAGTGGCGAGGTAGTAAAGTGCTCGCCATATAATCCAGAGATCGCTAGGTCGATCCCCGGGTGATGCTGTAACCTCTCGCAGCTGGAGGTCTAGAGAGAGCTGATTGGCCGAGCTCTCTCAGAGGGGGAGGGATGAGAGGTACTTGATGCTCCCACATTAATCACGACTCTACAGCCAATCAAGAGCTAACGCAAGCGGAAGGAGCGGATAGCGCTGTCCTCCGAGTGTGTTACAGCGGTGCGTGAGCGAGCAGTTCGAAAAAGAGGCGGTTGGCTGGCGTCACGTGGTTTGGAGGAAACGCGTGATAGTCTTCGGCCCTCCCGGCTGAGTGGTAGTAGTAGCCTTAATAGCCTAGTGACGGGGAGGAATTGGACACGACTAAATTTGGGAGAAAATGGGGAAAAAAAAGACTTGCTCAAGTAATAGTAAAACACAGGACCTTTACTAAACTCAGAAAACCGAAAATTTAGAATACACTTTGTCGAAAACCGAAAGTGAAACTGAAAATGGCTTCTTTTAAAAACTAAAAAATTTAAAAACTTAAAAAAAAATGCTTACTCTATATATATATTTAAACACCTCCATAGTTGTTGGCTGAATGGCTAATGGATACTGAAAAAAATCAGGTGGTTTGTGCATGTTTCTGGCTTAAATGCTCGGTGTGGTTTCTTTTATTACTTTCATTTCCTTCATT
Organism: Clarias macrocephalus; assembly: GCA_011419295.1. Lineage (NCBI taxonomy): Eukaryota > Metazoa > Chordata > Actinopteri > Siluriformes > Clariidae > Clarias > Clarias macrocephalus. Next base: position 7,295 of record JAAGKR010011268.1, read on the forward strand.
ATTTGAGTCCTTTTTTTTTTTTTTTTTGGCTGACTGGTTTGGAGAGAGCTGTTAGACTGTTCTAGTTTTCGAATATAGTTGTGTGCATATTTAAGGCTTGAACTGAGTTCTTGATATAATGATCACACTCATCATTGAAAATTTTTTTTTTATTTGTAGAAGAGAGTATCACAGTTTCTGTTGGTGGTAGAGCACTTGTGTCGGTGAATGAAGCCTTCGAGTTGTGAGTAGAGGTGAGATCTGAATCCATTTATGGTTTTGAATAGTTTTTTTTAATCACTTATTGAACGGATCCAAATCTTGCGAGTCCTTTGAGTCATTCCAGTCAGTAGGGTTTCTGACTGCTTTTACCATGGTATTCCACTAGAGGGCACTCCCTGAATATCTCTCTCTCTCTCTCTCTCTCTCTCTCTCACACACACACACACACACACATACACAGCGTCCTACGTGCTGAGTCAGACGAATCTGCACAGTTCAGATAAATGAGGACATGTATAGCATATACATATAGTACTATTACATTTCTTTTGTTTCTGACCATAAAAATACAAATGAATAAGAATGAGAAATATCAATGCCAAATGTTTATTTTTAATGACAAATACACACAATAGGTTTAGACAACAAGTAAAAAGTACAAATCACTTAGACAGGTTAATATGAATTTGTTAAATATGAAAAAAAATCACCATTTTTTTAAACAAATGTGCAAAATGAATAAAATAACAATATAAACATTCAGAGTCGGAGCTAGCAACAAGTGCAAATGTGCAAAAACAAATATAAAATATGAAAAAGGACTAATTAACTATATACATAGACTTGCACGCAAGCCCTTGCTGCATTCAGAAAGATTAGCGTCCGTACTGTAGAAGTACGAGGCTGAGCCTGCTTTTTCTTTCAGCAACAATCTTAGAAATGATACTTTCACATGGCACAGATTTGGCCACAATACACAGCCTAGTCTTCATAATGGTGTCAAACATTTTTTGTACACATGGGCTTCAGATCTCCACCATTTCAATGAGCAGTGTGAGAGATCAGCTGTTCAAACTAAAAAGCATAGTCTCAGTGATGGGATTTTGGGTCCCTGTTCTCAATCCCTTGGCTCTCTCTTAAAAATCTGGCCACACTTGAGGCAATGGCTCACTTGGAGCAGCTGCACCCTCCTCTTCCTCCTCTACTGTGCTCTGCCCTCTATCCTCTAGAGACGCTGCCTGTGTGGCTACATTCACCAGTCTTGCAATGGCATCCTTTCCATTTGTCATTGACAAATGCATGCAAGATTTCAAAAGCGTTGCCTCTGCAAGAACTCTTGCTCTCGCCACTGCCCTAAACCGGTTGTCCAAATCACTCACTCACTCACTCATCATCTATACCGCTGTTTTCAGGGTCACGGGGGGCCTGGAGCCTATCCCAGGAGACTTCGGGCACATGGCAGGGTACATCCTGGACAGGGTGCCAATCCATCGCAGGGCACAGACACACACACATACACTCACTCATTCACACACTATGGGCAATTTGGGAATGCCAATTACCCTAACCTACATGTCTTTGGACTGTGGGAGGAAACCGGAGTACCCGGAGGAAACCCACCAAGCACGGGGAGAACATGCAAACTCCATGCACACAGAGACGGGAATCGAGCCTGGCCGGGTATCGAACCCGGATCCTGGCGGTGCAAGGCGACAGTGCTAACCACTACACCACCGTGCCGACCTTGTCCAAATCAGCAGCCAGAAAATCAACCATAATTTTTTTTTTTATGTAATTCTTTGGAGCCAACTTTACCAGGTCCTGGTTCATTTTACCTTGCTGTAGGGGTTGTATTGGTCTTCTCACATATGTTCCCATTTATGTCTGTCTTGGCCTTTTTTTGGAGCAGGTTGTGGTACTGTGGATTGTGGTGCTGCCATTGATGTCCTTGGTGATGCAGAAGATGATGATGTTGCTTCTTCTCCTGATGGAGGTAGTCCTTCTCATGTGTCTGTTAAAAATACTGTGGGGTGCTGTATTTTTTTTTCAGTGTCTCTTCATATTAGACGTGCTGCCCACATGAACAGAAATTAGGTTCCTGCAGTACAGGCATCTTGCTTGGGTTTGATTTTCCAATTTCCAAATTAAAATTAATCTAAACTGACCACCAATTTGGACTTTTCTGTCACCTCTGAAGAAAAATCTTGAACGCTGGGATGAGGATAAGGAGAGAGGGATAGGGTCTACCCTACCCCATCACCTTCCATTCAGGGCTATCACTGGGGATTGAGAAAGGGTCAAGTCAGCACATTACCACAGCAACCCCAATCCAGTCACACAACCAGGGAGGAGGGAGGCTATTAAGATAGACTAAGACAATAGTAATAAATTTCCTTTTTTTGTGACAGTGACCTCATAAAAATCTAAAACTATCAAGGAGAATCTCAGTCCTGATCTCGGAGTCATGTAAAACATAAAAGTGAAATGTTAAATATATTGTGTTGTACTCCAACCATCTTTAACTTATGGATTTATTCACTGAATTATAAGAATTTCAGATAACCTCTATATAATACCTCTGTAATAACCATCATATACTGTTTAGATTTCAAATTAGGCCTGTAATAATTTCAGGAGATGACCCCTAGCCCTGAGTTTATACCTTGAAAGAATGGTGCAATGTTCCAAGCAGCGATGCTTCCAGCCTTCATAAACTGACCCAGAGCAATTTCCAGGAAGAAGATAGGAATTCCACAGAGGTATATTAAAACAAATGTAGGGAATGAGAGCGGCTCTTGTACAGGAAAGAGAGAAACAGAAAGATTAAAATAAGTTCACTTGATAGACTCTTGATAAAACACATTATGCCCCTGTGTGAGTTCTCACTGGTCTACTTTTCTATAGCAGTGACTCAGATAATAGTTCCACCTGTAAGGTTTATATGAATGCAGTCGTGCATAAATGACTAAAAAAAAAAGGATTATTCAGGAAATAATCAAATGTTTCGTTCCTTTAAAGTATTAAAGGATCTAAACATTTTATTTGGTGCTGTTATTGGGAAAACAATCACCAGAGTGGTAGCAGTGTCAGGCTACATCATACAGTACCTCTCGGGTGCTGATTATATTTCTGTGACGCCATGCACATAATTTGATGAGATCCTTATAGGTCTCATATTTTACTGCTTATTTAAGTTAATACAGGTCTCTAAGCTTCCCCAGAGTGTCTGATAACACTCCAGCTAACATGCATAATGTGTATAATTATGATTCAATGTGTATGAATGGTGTGTGATTATGAATGACAAAACATACAGTAACCATGCCAGCTTTTTTTTTCCTTTTCAAAACAGCTTTTCCTTTCAACGCTGTTCGTTTTCAGGTCATAGCTGTGACGCATCACAACCAGGCGATGAAAACTCCAACCAAGAGACCTGGGAGTGACTTTAGTTAAAGTTTGCTTGTATATTTATTTATTCATTCATTCATTCATTCATTCAAGGTGGTGCTAAAGGAGAACAAGAGGAGGAGGAGTGCATCGTTGCATAAAAGATTCTGCATACTCATGGGAACTTCAAATTGTTCGCCATCACATAATTCGCTAAGACTTGCATTTCTTTTTCTTTCAGCGAATGTCAGGGCTGCATGATTAATCATGGGGGAAATAATCACAAGGCCGAGCCATATATACACACGATTTCATGTATTTCCCCCCACATGCAAATTTTACTGCATGGAGTTGTTCTCTTTACTTACTGTAACACCAGTCCCAGATTGCTAAATCAGTGGGTGCGTTCTGATTGCCCTGAAATACCCTGCAAATAACACTGCACAGGCTATTCAGCCATCTTAAATTTGATTACAAACCACTGGGAGAGGAACTGCTCAGTTCAAAGAGAACTGTGAACAGCATAGAGAACAATTAAACAATGGGTCTTCACTTCACAGGATAGTAATCTGATCTGTAAAAATATATTATTTAATGAGTTATGCACTTTTCAATAGTATATACATTTTATAATGCTATAATCAGTTTTTGTTTCAGTAAATGTTCAATATTTAATTTTCTGCAGCAGGTATGCGAGGTGCTTGTGTTACCAGGGTGTAACACACTAAGGTGCAGAGGGTTTTGAATGTTGGAATTTTGTCGAGGGAAGTTTCCTTAACAGACATTCCCTGCACAGGACATCTTACTGTTTGGTATTTTTTCGGGTTTAGACCTGATGACAATGTACAAGGTATAATAATCTGTAAGCAGTATTTTGGCATCGTAAGAAAACCAATTGTTATGACAACCTCAGACGTAACTGCAAAATACACTATGAGTTAGCCATCAAGGACAAGGGAACCATATCTAAAAACACCAGCCGCCATACCACACAAACGTCAATAACTCAGATCACCATACCTGTTATATCTCAGTGGTTTGCATTTCTGTGTGCTCTGTCTCTCTCCCCCTGCTTCTTTTCCCCTTGTTGTCTGCCCTGCTATCTGTGGCTGTCAACCTATAGGTGGATCCTCATTAATTAGGTTCCAGGATTTAACCAATGGCATGGCCAGGACCTGATTGAAAAGGGCAGAGCTATCAGTTTACAAGCAGCTCATTGAAGCTCTGTAGAGATCTTTTGTTGTTTATTGTTTGCTTTTCATTTAATTTTCTTGTTTGTTTGTTTGTTAGACTATTGTTGTATATGGCCACGTCTTTGTTAACTTACTGTTTGCATATAGCCTGTTTGTATGATGTTTCCTCCCATGTACTAGGTCCCTTGGTTTGAGGAAAGGTAAGATTGTGCATGCACTTACATTCCATCACATAGGTTTTTCTGACTTGTCTAAACACACTAGGTTAGAGGGCGAGAGCCACCCCCTGTATTTCTGGTTAGCTTTGCATATTGTAGTAGTGTAGTGTAGTTTTTGTTTGATTAGCAGTAAGGTTAGCTACTTGAAATAAAGTGTAGTTTTTTCTTTTTTTTTCTTACATTCCTTTGGCACCATCCATGTTCTCTTCCCTAGGTGAGATTAGTTAGTTTTCCTTGTGTCTTGGTTTTGGTGTTCCTGTTTATATGATTTGTACATGTTAATTTCACTGTAAATTAACACTATAACCTACACCTTATATCGTTTTATGTCTGTCCTCATCCTGCCCAGAATTTTTCTGGAAAGGATAGGATTGGGTAGGAATTTTGTTAATTCTTTGCTCTTGTTAGCTTTCATATAGCTACGTGTTTGATTGTTATCCTACTGTTTAGGGCTGGAACGATTCCTTGAGTAAATCGAATAATTCGATTACAAAAAATGATCGAGGTAGAATCTTCTGCCTCGAAGCTTCGTTTAATGAATTTATAAATCTTGCGTTATGTTTTTGCGCAATTATTTGTTGACAGCACGCTTTTGACACAGCGCGCTTCCGGGTTCAAGCTGCCAGTAAACACCAACGAAGAAGAAGCGCTTGCGTCACCCACAAAGCGGAAGGAGACGCAAACAATTAGCTGTGTATCTTCCGAACCACGTGACGCCAGCTGACAGCATCTTTTCGAACTGCTCGCTCACGCACAGCCTTAATGTGGGAGCCCCCTAGTGACGGGGAGTATTTGGACACGACTAAATTAGGGAGAAAATTGGGAAAAAAAAAACAGCTGTGTATTAATTTGAGGGAGTGTTCTGTTGCGGGCTGCAAAATGGAAGGGAGCGATAAAAATATCAGCGAGGCCAAGAAAAAATGACAGAAATTGTCATTAAAGGCTTATGTCATGCCTGAGATGTAGATTTTGTAACGTAGTTACACAACTTAGTGTTTTTGTGTAATTATTTATTTTAATGTGTGCCTTAGTTTTTTTTTTATCCTTAAAGTCATTTGAAAAACTTTTTTTTTTTTGCATCTGAGAAAAGGCTTTAAAATAAGAATGGTATGGTGCTGTAATGCACTTAATTAATCTCAGTGAACCCCTATCTCTTCTACGCGGTTTTGCGCGAAATATTTCTGCGCGGAAAAATTAAATCTGTTTAAGCAGCCTTAAAAACATGTTTAAACATGTTTAATTTTTTGGCGGACCTTGTAGAACTTTGGTGAACGTCGGCGGGCAGTTGTGGCGGCTCACGGCGCCTAACACCGCATCTCACTGCGAGTCAAACCGCATAGGTGAGATAGGGGTATAAGCTATTCCTTGTATTGTGAGTAATGATCATGTTTATTTTTGATAAAATGCTGTATGCATTTAAAAAATAAAAGTAGATTTTTCTAAAAAGAACACCAATTAATCTTTGTTTCTCTTATATATTTTACATTGCTGTTTAATTAAGCAAAAGTGTATTTTATCCGATTACTCGATTAATATATTAAATTTTTGGTAGAATACTCGATTACTAAAATATTCGATAGCTACAGCCCTACTACTGTTGTATATGACCATGTGTATGGTTGTGACTGACCTGAGCATAGGAACTGTCCTGAATCCTTAAATTCATTACAGTTAGAGTTATTACTATAATTCCAGTCTTGAATTAACTTCTGTGAAGCTGAATGAGCATCAGTGTATAAAATATACAAGATGGAATATTATGTCATTGTATTGTCTAGCCAATGTTGCTTCCCCTTCGTAGGACGAAGAAGCAAAAAGGAAAATAAAAATCTCTCACTACAGTATGCAAGCAAATGGAGTAAGAAATGACTAGCATCACTTCATCCAAGGGAAAGGCCGATAACCAGTCTTACGGGCAACGTCATCCATAAACTTATCAGCACCTGCATACAGAGTATACACACTTTAATACACAAGCTACAGATGAACATGTATAGCCTTTTCTTTAGTAAACAAACAGTGTGTGATATAATCTATTACGGAACAAAGAAAAAACTTTGTCGCTACACAATCTTACAAATGATTGGTATTTTTTATTAATCAATAAATGCTTGGTTGTGCTTTTTATCTATTTAAAGTTACATACAAACACCTTTGAAAGAACTTGCATCAAGAACCTAGTTAAACTGTCCAAAAACAATTGTACACTCCAGTATTTTAATGTATCTGTTACGTGGTGCGGTATGGAGAGCCGCACCACGCGATGTTTTTAATGATAAGAGCCCTTATGCTGGGCGTTAGAGTGGGTTAATGAAATAGGAGTTAGTGAGAGTGCTTGTTAAACACACACGGGAAGACTTTCCAGTTTGGAGATAGTGTGGGATTATTAATTAAGGAACTTAAAAGGAAACCAATGAAAACAGTAAACACAAAATAAACAGAGCTCCGCCGTCTACGTGAGAACGGACGAGGCTCTGGAAAATAAAACAGAACTTGTCCTTCACCCTTATCGAGGACCTATGGGAGAGAGAGAGTTTGTGCTTCGTGCACTAATACACTGTACTGGGAATTTCACAAGAAAATCAATGGTGTGCTTGGTTTTAACGTAACTTTATTCTTTCATGAGTTATTTACAAGTTTCTGACCACTTATAAAATGTGTTCAATGTGCAGCCCATTGTGATGGATTGTCAATGCAACTCTCTTCTCCCACTCTTCACACACTGATAGCAACACCGCAGGAGAAATGCCAGCACAGGCTTTCAGTATCCGTAGTTTCAGGTGCTGCACATCTCGTATCTTCACACCATAGACAATTGCCTTCAAATGACCCCAAAGATAAAAGTCTAAGGGGGTCAGATCGGGAGACCTTGGGGGCCATTCAACTGGCCTACGACGACGAATCCACTTTTCAGAAAACTGTTCATCTAGGAATGCTCGGACCTGACACCAATAATGTGGTGGTGCACCATCTTGCTGGAAAAACTCAGGGAACGTGCCAGCTTCAGTACATAAAGAGGGAAACACATCATCATGTAGCAATTTCAAATATCCAGTGGTCTTGAGGTTTCCATTGATGAAGAATGGCCCCACTATCTTTGTACCCCATATACCACACCAACAGTCTTGGAGGGATCTATCCAATGTGGGTTAGTGTCAGACCAATAGCGGTGGTTTTGTTTGTTAACTTCACCATTCACATAAAAGTTTGCCTCATCACTGAACAAAATCTTCTGTGTGAACTGAGGGTCCTGTTCCAATTTTTGTTTTGCCCATTCTGCAAATTGTGTGCGCCAATCTGGGTCATCTGCGTTGAGATGCTGCAGATGATGTTTGACTAATGCCACTCTCCAGTGACATGCGGCGAGTGCTACGCTGTGGGCTCTTGCTGAATGAAGCTAGGACAGCCACTGATATTTGTTCATTAGTGACAGTTTTCATGCGTCCACATTTAGGCAAATCCAACACTGAACCAGTTTCACGAAACTTAGCAAGCAGTTTGCTAACTGTAGCATGGGAGATGGGTGGTCTCGTAGGGTGTCTTGCATTGAAATCTGCTGCAATGACCCGGTTACTGCGTTCACCAGATATCAACACAATTTCGATCCGCTCATCACGTGTTAACCTCTTCGACATGTCAATGGCTGTGAACAAAGAGAAACTTGTAAATAACTCATGAAAGAATAAAGTTACAAAAGTTAGATCCAAGAATGACGACTTCAAAATGGCCACCATGGTCACCACCCATCTTAAAAAGTTTGCCCCCTCACATATACTAATGTGCCACAAACAGGACGTTAATATCACCAACCATTCCCATTTTATTAAGGTGTATCCATATAAATGGCCCACCCTGTAGATCTTGGGACAGAGATAAAGTAACTGATCAGAGAGAAGTAACTGGTCTGAGGATCAGAGATTTCTGTAGCAAACCGGAAGCCAGTAAAGTGACTTTAATACTGGAATGATGTGATTGCATTTGTGTGTACCGGTTAATAGTCAAGCGGCAGAATTTTGGACAAGCTGTAGGCGAGAGAAAAAGATGACCAACTGATTCCTGTATATAACCCATTACAATAATCAAGTCGAGATGAAATAAAAGCATGAATTACTTCCTCAATTTTCTACAAAAATTCTACAGTTTGTGAATGATAACTGCTTAATATCAGCTAAAATTCTCAGTTGGAAAAAACTATATTTAACCACTGAGTTTATTTATCAAATTTAAAATCATTATCAAATACAGTAGAACCTTGGATTACGAGCGTAATTTGTTCCAGAAGTAGGCTCGTATTCCAAAACACTCGTAAACCAAATAGAATTTTCCCATAAGAAATAATGAAAACTTGGGTCGCTAGCGAGCAATGGTTCGATAGGTCGCACTCTCCGACAGCTCCCATAAAAATAAAAAATAAATTGACATTTTGAAAGATTATGTCAGCATAATAAGTTTCATTATAAGTTTCATTATAACTCTAATAAGCCTAGGAGTCTCAAATATTTACTGGTGATAAGACCTTGAGAGGTAAAAAGCAGTCTGAGGCAGGCTGCACCGCACCGAGCTCTCCTGAAACCGCTGTGCAATCGAGCGAGGCCTTACAACGACCGACAGACGCTATTATCCTGGAGGCCATTAACTTGTTACATTCTGAGCTACGAACTACGAAGGCAGAAATTTGTCAGACGATCGACACTCAGATTGATGAAATTGCCTCTACCATCAGTGGGGAAATATCCGCTCTTAAATCGGAAACCCAGGCAGCTATTCAGGCTCTGCAAACCACGACAATACAACATGGCTTTACCCTTGCTGATCTAGAGCAGTCGGCCGTACAGTCATCGGAAGCCGTATCCATGCTTCAAACGCGCTGACCGAATGGATCTGGAGGAAAGATCTAGACGACAAAACGTACGGATTGCCGGACTAAAAGAGGGGACTGAGCGGGGCAAGGAGATTAATGCATTTCTTTCTTTATTTATTTATTACTCATCTCCATGGATGAGTGTCCGCTTGTAGATCGTGCACACAGAGCTCTGCATATGCGCCCGAATGACACCGACCTGCCGCGCTCACTCATAGTGCGGCTTCACTATTTTTGAGACATGACAACTATCCTCAGGAGAGCTGCGGAGTGAAGAGACCTTGTCTACAATGGTCAAAAGATCCGTATATTTCCTGATTTTACTCCTGAAGTTGCAAAGCACAGAACAGCATTCAACAGAGCAAGAGAGTTACTTCGGGATAAGCCAGGAGTGAGGTACGGAACATTATTCCCAGCAAAGTTGAGAGTAACTTTCAATGGCACAGAGTTCATTGATGCGAGGAAAGCCGAAGAGTTCGCAGAGCTACATTTTGGTGCTGGCCGAAAAGATGCTGGCGGTAATGGTTGATACTAACTGCGTCGCGCTGTGTAACATATAAGAAGGCATTGATTTAAAGTACAAGTTTAAGGTTCTTTTTAAAAAAAAAATTTATTTTAGGGTATGTGCTTCTTCGCAAAAAATATCTACTAGGTTATTTAAAAGTCTATAAAATGAATATAAAATGTAAAAATGAATATATTAAGCTAAAGTGTAGGTGGATTGGTCAAATGTACCATGCTACATGTGCAGTTAGGTCGAGAGGAGTGGCTATTCTCTTCAGAAAAGGCACACCATTTATTCATAAGTCAACTATTAAGAGGGCAGGTATTTAATAATAGTCAGAGAATTGTACTCCTTACCCATAACATTGGTAAATATTTATGGGCCCAATACGGATTCCCCCTCATTTTTTAAGCATGTTTTAGCTCAGATCCCTGATATTCTGCACACTAACTTAATTGTTGGGGGTGATTTGAATTTAGTTTTGGATCCATATTTAGACTGTTCATCTCCTCGCAGAGCTCCCTCTTCAAATTCTAGTAACTTCCTGAAGGAATACTGTAAAAATTCTAATCTGTTCGATATTTGGAGAATTTTTAATCCACAGGACAGAGCATATTCTTTTCACTCTAACGTTCACAATGTATATACCCGAATAGATTATTTCCTAGTAGATGCTAAATTGATGCCCCTCACCAGTAAAGTCTTGTACCATGACATAGTGATCTCAGATCATGCTTCCGTTTCATTTTCTTTAAACTTTTCCAGCATGCCTCAGTGTGATAGGATATGGAGATTTGACCCACAGCTCCTAAAGCAACCAACATTTTGTGATTTTATAAGAGAACAAATTTCCTTCTTCTCTGAGATGAATGATCTTCCTGAAACTTCCCCCTCAATACTTTGGGAAACTATGAAAGCTTATATCAGGGGTTGTGTTATTTCCTTCCAGGCCGCAGCAAAGAAAAGAAAAAAGGCTAAACCGGCAGAACTGGGACAGCAAATAAATAGTTTAGATAAAGAAAATGCTACACATCCATCCATAGAGACTTATAAGAAAATATTTTCTTTAAGATTTGAACTTAATCAGATACTTTCAGACCAATTAGAAAAATAGAAAGTGATCGAACCATAAGTAAAGTTAAGTCAGAAAATGGTGACATTTTAACATCACATAATGAAATCAATGACAGATTCAAACAATTCTATGAGGAATTATACTCTTCTAGGTCCTTAAATGATGATTCAGTCAAAACTTTTTGGATAGTTGTGACCTTCCCACTCTAACCCAAGAAGATCGTAACGCCCTCAATGCTGAGCTCTCGGTTTTAGAAATATTAGATACTATTAAGAAGATGAAAAGTGGCAAATCCCCTGGTCCAGACGGCTATCCAGGTGAGTTTTATAAAGAATTTGGCGATATCCTCTCACATTATCTATTTAAAGTGTACACTCAATCATATAATAGTGGCAGGTTACCTCCTACTTTAAATGAAGCCATTATAACAGTCTTACCTAAGAAAGGGAAGGACCTAGCAGAAGTGAGTAGTTATAGGCCAATATCACTTTTGCCATGTGATCAAAAAATTCTGGCTAAGGCCTTATCCATTAGACTTAGTTCTGTAATGGACAAACTTATTCATCCCGATCAGACCGGATTTATTCCAAACAGGCACTCATCTTCAAATCTCAGACGTCTTTTTAATATAATTTACTCTCAAAACATACACTCAGACGATCTGGTCATTGCTTCTCTTGATGCAGAGAAAGCCTTTGACCAATTAGAATGGCCTTATCTTTTCGCAGCCCCAAGAAAATTTGAAATCGGCAATGATTTTGAAAAGTGGATAAGAATTCGCTATCATAAGCCATGCGCAAGGATTCTTACTAACAGAATTCTGTTTCCTCCATTCAGTCTATATAGAGGTTCTAGACAGGGCTGCTCACTATCACCTTTACTCTTTGCCTGTCATGCGCACTCAACGCGACCGGCACTAGGACCCGGAAGTAGTACGGTCGCGATTCAGGAAGTATAAAAGGAAACAAGATGGCGCCGCACATCACTCAGTCATTGAGTTTTCCAATGCCGTCTCCGACGCTATTTCTCCAAGTTCGTGAGTACTCACCATTTTGTGCCATTTTCCTGATTGAGTGTGTGTTGTTAGAACGCGGGTTTAATTGTGTAAACTCTTGCTCTCTGTGTGAGAGAGTTCTAAGAATAAAGCGCGTGGTTATCCTGCCTGCTCGCGCTGCTTCCGCGTTTGGGTTTATCCTCCACGCTACACGGGCAAACTGCTAGTCTTCTGATTCGCCTCCGGTTGTCCCGTGACAGAATGACTGAGTCCGCAGTAAACCCAGCGGATTACGCTCACCTCTGCGATGTGGTGAACGGACATGCTAGGCTGATTGAGCGGCTGCGCGGTGAGGTTGCAGCTCTCCGTGCTAGCGTCCAAGACATCGCAGCCTTGCGCTGCGAGGTCGTGGAGCTGCGGCA
>JAAGKR010011269.1:0-19922 GCA_011419295.1 Clarias macrocephalus
ATTTAAAAAATATATATTTAAAAATTAAATACAAATAATTAAACATATACATATTTAAACAGAATGTAAATTACTACATCAAATGGACAACAATATTGTTATATTCCAATAACCTCGTCCTCCAGGGCACAGTAATACAGTATTTTACTGCAGCATGTCAGTGCATGTTAATACTGAAGAATGGAGCACCACATCTGGTTTAGTAAACCCCAGTTCCAGATAAAGAGAAATTCTTGGTTTTATTATAGAAATGCCGAAGTGTGTTTCTGTTGCATGTTAGATGTTTTTCACAGAAATCAGGCTATTTGGCAAATTGTTACTGTAGTTCACCCCTAACCACATTTTTCCTATATTAGCAATATCCTTGCAATGTTCAATCAAAGCCACATGGTAACTGTTAGAATGACATGTTTATAGTCAATAGTGGTGTAAATTCTGAAATATTTCGTGAGTGAACTTACCTGATGTCCTGATGTAACACAAAAGGCAGATGAGGTAAATCATTACTTAAATCCTGTTTTTCTATTTGGAAATCCAAATGTAATTATCCAAGTGAGTTTGGCATCAGAAATAAACACATTCCAGTTGGGTTTCCCAGTTTGGCAGGTGGCAGCACACAGTATTACACATTTCCAAAAAGAGTTTAGAACGTAAAGTCGAGGAACTTGAAGTAAAATTCTCTTTCACAAGACCGGTCTTTTCTAATAGCGTGTTCACGTTTCATACACCAAATCCTGAATCTCTTCTTTCAACTCACTGACCAGTCCACTCGACTAAGGGTGGGAAAGGAAGGAAAAGGCGGAGAGAAAGAGTGAGTGAGAGAGAGTGAGTGAGAGAGAGAGAGAGAGACAGGGAGAGGAAGAGAGAGCAGGTTAACAATTAATGCTATTTTTTCTATTACATGGTGTTAACTAAGAGTAGCATGAAGACTAAACTGATTTACTGTTTAACATTTAAACATTTTCTTATTAGTATTCCATTACACCCACTTAATTCACACCTTCTGAATCTCTGGCAACTTTACAAATCCTTGGATTATACATGAAGTCTTAATATGAAGTGAGACACATTACATCCACTCACTAATGCAAGTGTAGATAACTGCTGGAAAGACACAGCTTGTGAAAGATTTCTGTGAAGAATGTCCTAAACCTCATGAACACACAAAAGACAGAATCTCAAAGAAATCCCTGGAACCTTTATTAAACCTTGTATTTATTGCACACATGAGGATTTGGCGAAAAATTCTGAAGAAGTATTGAGCAAATTTTTTTTTAACTTTTTGCCATTTATGGTGAAGGAAAATGGATACAGCTTGTGTTGCTTCAAAAGAGAGTAAAAATTTGAACATTCTCTGGCATAGCAGACCATGTGTTAGAATAAAATATAATTCTCATATGAGGATATAATAATAATAATAATAATAATAATAATAATAATAATCCTGTAATTTCATAATTTTTAACTTTTACATGACAATTGTCATGTGGTCATTGTCACAAAGCTCTACAAAATCAAAAGAAAATTCGGGAAATGAGATTGAAAAGTGTGACGAAATATTTCACATACTAAATATTTATAAATCAGAATGTCCCTGATGAGCAAGCAACAGGGAAAATGGGTAATTTATTATGTTTTTTAAATTTATTAATTCATTAATAATCATGATTATTGACTAGCTCCAGATAAAACTCCATTGTGTCCATTGTGTGGTTGCTACTGTTAGTAATATAAAAATTCCAATAATAATACAAAAAAAAAAAAAAAAGCATTATTACAAATGTAACATGAAGCATTTTATGGAGCAATGTTTTTTTTTTTCATGTTTTATTTTGAGTGGGAGAAAATGCACTTAATTGCTGATGTAGAAACCCCCTGGAATTATTTTTATGTTTTCATTTGATTGATAATGTTAACAAAACAATGCATGATGTACTTCAGATCTATCCAATTTACTGCTTAAGCATAATGTGGCAAAGGCAAAAGCCAGGAAAACTAAACTAGATTCAGACGGGCTTTCTTTCCAGCAATTGCGCAATGCATGCACTGTTTTAATAAGGAAAGCCAAAGCTGAATATTTCTTAATGGAAAAATCAATTGCGCAAAAAAAAATCCCGTGAAAGCTTGGAAGACCGTTAAATCTCTAACAGGACTTACAACTACTCTTGAACTTCCCCCTTGCATTGTTAAGAAAAGAAATTGTGATATGGTTGAAGTGCTTGGCTGATTTAATGAACATTTGATTGACTCTGGTTCCTTGTTTGACTCTATTGGCGTTACTCAAGAATATTCCCAAAGTTCTTGTTTAAATGGTCATGTTAAGATTAGCCAACCCTTCAGTTTTAAACCGCTTACAGCGGACTGTCTCAGAGGTACATAAAGCTTTAACGCTTTTGGGTATTTAAAAATCAGCAGCCCCTGGTAACTTTAAGCCTTACTTTCTAAAGCCAGCAGCAGATTTTATTGCAACACCTTTGACATATGTATTTAACCTTTCCCTGAAAACAAATTAAATACCCTTTATTTGGAAATTGGCCTACTGTCCTATCTACAAACCTTATGTAAGCAGGAATTAGGAAAAATGATAGTACAACTACAATGGCTTCAAAAGTAGTAAATGACATTATTGTAGCTTTAGACAACAAGCAACATTGTGCAATATTTATTGAATTACTTAAGGCTTTTGTTACTGTGGATCATGCAGTAAAAGCATAAGTAAAGACTCGTTGATATTGGATTGTCAGGACACACCGTCTGTTGGTTTGACAACGATTGAACAGGTAGACCTTAGTGTATGCAGGTGGGAGGTAAGTATCTCTAGTCCACTTCTATGTATCTATTTATATAATATGTGCCCCAGGGTTCTGTCTTAGGACCATTTCTTTTTCAATATGTAAATCAACAGTCTTCACACAATCAAAATGTTTTCAGTGCAAGTTTTCATTTGATACAGCGATACACAGTACTATTCAGTACTATTAATTCTCAGTTACAACTGGCTTTTGATACTATACAACACACATTGTATAACTTAAAACGTGTCTTAAATGAAAAACCAAATTCGTGATGTTTTCAAATGGTAACACAGCTATTGAATCTTCAGCCTTTTTCCAATCTTCAGCTTGTTGCTGCCATCTTAATGCCTGTGCTGGATTATGATGATGCTATACACATTCATGCTTCATCACAATGCTTAAACATGTTGGATTCTGTTTACCATGTAGACTGAGATTTATTACAATCCTTAAAGCTCTCACTCACTACTGCTCTTTTTTATGCCCAAGTTCGGTGGACTGCTCTACATGTCAACTTAATCATTGGTGCATTTATTTATTAAGCCACACTTGGACAGCTTATTCCTTACATACAGATATACATATGTATAAGACTATGGAACCTTATCATCTGCGCTCACTGGACTTAATTCTACTGACTGTCTCACCAGTCCATTCTCATATGAGGAAAAGGGCGTTTAAATATGCTGCTTACTCAGTCTGACATTAATTACAAATTTACCTGAATCTTCATAACCTGGTCTCATTGTACATTTAAAGGACAAAATATTTACTGGCTGCTTATTGCTGTTTTGTGTTTTGCATGTTTAATTGGTTTCTGGTTGTTATTTTAATGAACTTTTTTACATCAGAAACTGTATCTAATATGATATAATGTATCTGTATCTTGGCAAAGAGACTCTTGAAAAACAGAATTTTCAACTCAATAAGTTTTTTAATTCATGATTAAATAAAGGTTATAAATTAAATCATTAGTTAATAATATTTGGGCGAATTTCTAAAGATTGGCCTCCGTTTCTAAAGATTTATTAATACATGGTACAAGCTCTGTGCAAGGGCTACTCCTCAGTTTCAAATTTTTGGTTTCCAAACAGCCAGACTTTCTTGAACTTTGTGTTGGACTTTTTTGGCTCTCGTTGTTTGGCAAGTTTTGGCTCTGTATTTTTATCCAGTCCCTGTACCTGACCAGTTTTAAGGGAATATTTCAGTGACCTATGAATCATTTAAGCTTAAAAACCATTGAACTTAAGGCCTGAACCAGTGAGAAACAGGTGCAGATGATGACAGATGATCAGTATACTGGTCATTCTGCATGCTGAGTGGTTGGAACAGAGGAAAGGGGAAATTAGGTTGCTGTGTTTATTTATTTTTTTTTTAAACGTTGCAATTTGCAGTTTGTTGCATTTAACATTTTTACATCTATATAATTCACTCACTCACTCACCATCTATACCGCTTAATCCTTTATTCAGGGTCACGGGGGGCCTGGAGCCTATCCCAGGAGACATAGGGCACATGGCAGGGTACACCCTGGACAGGGTGCCAATCCATCGCAGGGCACAGACACACACACACACACACACATCCACTCACTCATTCATTCACACACTATGGGCAATTTGGGAACGCCAATTAGCCTAACCTACATGTGTTTGGACTGTGGGAGGAAACCGGAGTACCCGGAGGAAAATCGAACCTGGCCAGGGATCGAACCCGGATCCTGGTGGTGCAAGGCGACAGTGCTAACCACTACACCACCGTGCCGCCCTATATAATTCAATTGTATTTAATATTAGGAAATGAGAATTTTGTGTAAGTGTTGCTTCAGGAAAAAAGTTATTATAATGAAGGCATCATAATATAATCTCTATGTGCGTGTCTGAAGATGTAATCAATGGCTTTTGCTTGGGAAATTCCTAATAACAAATCTATATACTGTATTATATCACCATAATATGATCAGTTGCCTGAATCAGGAGAATGTGATAGTTTGTTTTGTCACTTGTGTGTTTAACGCCTGCTCATATGCAGTCTCTCTAGTGCTGACACAGCTTAGTGCACAGATGCTGAGCTTTCATTTTCTGACACTGAAAACGCTAAAAATCTTACACTAACACCAGCTTTTTATCACATACTGTATATTCAGCTTTGCTATATATTCCCCAGGAGGAAACAGAACAGAAGTAAACGGCCCGGGACACCTCTGACCTGTCTGTCAATGGGGTGGCCCGAGTCAGGAAAAGCTGGAACAATGTGAGTCTGCATGTTGTGTCTGAATGCGCACTTAAGTGAGCTGTAAATGCGAGGAAAAGCATTTTTTTTTTCTGAGCTGCACGTTTGCACCATTATTTGTCTCACTCCACATGTACATTCCTCTAATTTGTGTATGGGTGGGCACCGAAATAAGTGATTTTCTGTTTTCTTAGTGATTTCTGCTACACGCGGGTAATCAAAGCTGAATCAGAACCTCTGATATTGTTTGGTATTTCCTGTTTTCCTGACCCAGTGGTTCCAGCATGATTAATAAAACAGAGGTTATATACTGTATGATTTATAGATTTTGATTTACTGTGCTATGGGTTCATTCTAATGATATTTATAGGAACACTTACTCAAATGTGTGTGAGTTGCAGAGCGATAGTGAGAAGATATGAGAAATATATTGCATCTTGTTATCAGGGCAGTTGCAGGAGGTGTGCTGCAGACGTTTAAAGATAGGAAGCCGACCCTCCTTAGGCTTTTGTTTACAGCTCGGCGTATCAGACCAGTGAACCTGACACAATGGCAAATAACAAATCACCTTCTGAAGTCGTTCCCGATAACTGTCTTTGTAGCTACAGGTTAAAAACAGACCTTTCTTTTCGTTATTATTCCCAAGAGCGTTTTTAGCACAGATCGGTCCTGATTAGCGCATTTTTTTTTTTTCTTTAGATGTCACTATTTTTATAGCCAGAAAATTACTTTCATTATCATCTGCTGTCAGGAAAGGTATTATATGTTGAGGAAATATGTCCAAATATGTATGTTTCAATTTAATTTCAGTTGTATGTTTAAGGTGCTTTCAACAACAGACATTGTGACAATAGTGGAAAGGGAAAACTCTGCCTAAGACAACACACGTAAAGAGGAATAAGACAAAATGGGAACCTGTCATCATCCGGGGGACAAAATAAAATAGCAAAATAGCAAAATAGCAAAGATGAACATTTTACAAACAAAATTGAATCATATTCAGAAAGGACACATTGTGGGATGAGACTAGGACAGCATTTATGATCACAGCAGCTGCTCTGAAGCAAGGGATTAAGTTTGTGTTTGGATATACAGTAGTGTACCTTTTTGTACCTGTGTGAAAGTCCAGCCACAAGACTAAAGTCAGCTGATGACCTGAATGTACTGAATGACCATTTATTTTTTATTATTATTATTATTTTTTTTACATTTATGGAGTTTTTCTTTCCTGATGGCATGGCAATATTCCAGAACCAAATTGTAAAAAAAAAAATAATAATAAAAAACTTTTGGCAGCATGAGGAAATAAAATCTGAGCTTTTTTATTATAATAAAAAGAGATGTTTTTACACATTTGTTTTTCTGGCTTTTGCCCTTTTAATATCCTGAAACATTTGTTTTATGTAACCGTAGTTCAGCTTTCTGTTTATATGTGTGTGTGTGTGTGTGTGTGTGTGTGTGTGTGTGTGTGTGTGTGTGTGTGTGCGCGCGTGTTTGTTTGTGTGTGTTCTTGCATACAGAGATAAAAAGCTGATAGAGAACAGTGAGTATTTGAAGTAGGAAGCCATAAGGGAAAGCGTTGGGTGCTGTATCAATACAAACTTGGGGTGTTTTGAAACAGGGTGGGTGTTTCTGTATAATAAATAGGGAAAGAGGCGGAGCCTTGGCCCTCATAACTTTCCTCAGATTGTTGCCCATTGTTTTCTAGCCTGCTTTGATTATTATTATTATTATTATTATTATTATTATTATTATTATTATTATTATTATTATTATTGCAAGTGTTGTTTTGACATTATAATGACTGATTATATTTAAACAACTCAACAGTAAAAATCTCTGCTATGTCTAATAGTGACATAAGACCATTTCCACATGCAATGTAAATTCTAAAATAAAATAATTTTTGGGCTTTTTTTTAGTACCTTGTATATATATATAGCAACATACTCCTATGTCAAAGAGAAAAGATTAAAAACATCAAACAAAATGTTAATGTTGCACAAAGATAACCTAAGTAAATAAAAAATGCAGTTTCTAAATGATTTTTTCATTAACTAAGGGAGAAAAACTAAACTGTCCAAACCCTCCTGGCCCTGTGTGAAAAAGTAATCGTCCCCTTGTAAATCATGAATGATCTTTGATCTTTGGAAAGTTGAGGTAAATTTTACTTGCCACACCCAGGCCTGATTACTGCCTGACCTACTGAATCAAGAAATCACTTAAATAGAACCTTTCTGACAAAGTAAAGCACACTGAAAGATCTTAAAAAGCAACATGATCTCAATACACTCAAAAACAAATGAGAAAAAAAGTAATTGACATGGATCAGTCTGAAAAGGATTTCCAAGCCATTTCTAAGGTTTTGGGACTTCAGTGAGCCACGCTGAGAGCTATTATCCACAAATGGAGAAAACGTTTAACAATGGTAAACCCAGGAATGGTTGGCCTTCCAAAATTACTCCAAGAGCATAATGACGACTCATCCAGAAGCTCATAAAAGAATCCAGACCAACATCGAAAGAACTGCAGGCCTCACATGCCTCAGTCTCCGTCTCACATTTGCCAAAAAACATCTTGATTATCCCCAATATTTTTTCATAAATATTCTGCGGACTGTACAGACACAAGCTGAACCTGTTACATCTTTCATAAAACTAATGCAGCGTTTCAAAAAAAAAGAACATCATACCAACAGTAAAACATGGTGGTGGCAGTGTGATGTTCTGGGGATGCCTGCAGCTTCAGGATCTGGATGTCTTGCCATAATTGATGGGACCACAAATTCTGTTTTCTTCTAGAAAAACCTAATGGAGAATGTCCAGCCGTCAAACTTGCGTTATGCAGCATGATTCAAAATACACCAGAAAGTCCACTTCTGAATGGCTCAAAAAAAAAAAAAAAAAAAAAAAAAATTTGTTTGTGGAGTGGCCTTATCAAAGTCCAGGCATACTGTAGATCTCATTGAGATGACAAACAAGCTGTATGCTTGAAAAAACTCCAATGTGGGTGAATTAAAACAATTGTTAAAAAAAAAAAAAAAGTGGCCCAAAATTCCTCCACAGCGATGTGAGTCCACAGCGATTGCCAGTTATAGCAAATGCTTGATTGCAGTTGTTGCCCCATGGGTGCCGCCACTGATTAGTAGGTTTAAAGGGCAATTACTTTTTCACATCGAGCCAGGTGGGTTTGGACAGCTTTTTTCCTTTAATAAATGAAATCATTACTTAAAAACTGCATTTTGCATTTACTCTGGTCATCTTTGTTTAATATTACAAAAAGGTACATGCCATTAGTTCTCTTATAAGAAAGATGTGAGAAATGTGAGTGTTTGCGCACACTATTAAAAAAAAAAAATTCTTTCAAATTTAACAGGTGATTTTCAACCGTGATCAATACACTCAAGGTGTTGCGAGTGAACTTTTCTATCAGCTTTTCTCTCTGGGCTTCCCTCGCTACACACACAAGAAAACCCAACACATACAGTAACCTTGATAACAAGCCAGAGGTGGAAATCTTATGTGTTACCTGCAGGCTACACTCAACCCTGCTCGCAAGGTGAAAAAAGAAAACCTGTTTAATTTAACATTGGAGCAATATTCTGTAGCATAAAAAAATATACCAAATGCCTACTGGATAGTACTATAAGAAGCTTAAAAGAGCTCATGAAAACATAACCACAGCCCGGCATAATTTAAACACTGATACTGTACTATACATTTGGAAATATAACACAATTATATTATGGACAGTATATTGGATATTTATTGTGTTAACCGAACACGAGGTTACAATTTATGCTACGCGAGATTAAATAGGCCACTACATAAGCATGAGCGAGTGATCACCAACAGGAGTTCGGGATTTGACCAAAATTTGACAAAATACTCGTCTCCTCGCTGGATGACTGATAACCACAAATCTCTTCTCTTTACTTTCCATGCACAACATTGGTCCAGGATTTTATAACCGCTGGCTTAGTTTTACATTAGGTCTGGCAACACACACACACACACACACACACACACACACACACACACACACACACACACACACACACACACACACACACACACACAAGAGCGCCTTCAAGATTCAGTTGAAAGATTCAATTCCATTCTCCTATAAGAAAAAGAAGACAAAATGCACATACAGTGAATACAAGTAGATATTGTAATGCATGTCCCAAAACGAAAATTATTGGAAGATACTTTATTAGAGGATTTCACTATACTCGATGAATGGCTAAAAAGTTGAATTAATTACAGATGAAAAAACAATACGAAAAACTCCAACCATAGTGTACACAGACAAAGCAATGTGCTCAAAAGGGTTTTTTGTCTAATATATGCATTAATTCTTGAGGTTTTCTTCACTATATGCTTGTATAAAGCTTCTGAATGTATTCTGAATGGAACTTTAAATGAAATGTAGTAAGTTATGGAATTAGAGGGATTTTTATTTTCATTTCAGATTTCTTAAATACTGAAGATAGTTAGAGAGAGAGAGAGAGAGAGAGAGAGAGAGAGTGTGTGTGTGTGTGTGTGTGTGTGTGTGTGTGTGTGTGTGTGTGTGTGTGCACAATGTGGTTTGTAATAGCTGTGGGACTTAGTGAGAAAGTTTGTATTAAATTCCCATTTCCACCCATTGTAGTAAGAGCTGGCAGATTTCCACACGCACCAACACACTCCTCGTGCTCCTTGGGATTTTCGAAAAAGAGTTGGAGCTTGAGACACACACACTATCAACCTCCAGGGTCACTCCTGCTGCTGAGGAAGCCCAGCACAGGACCCCGGGAGTCTGTGGGTGCTCAGATAGCCCCTTATGCCTTTACAGGAAATCCTCTAATGATAACAGCGGGGGGGAGAAAAAAAAATTCAAGAAAGTTGTACGGCAAAATTGTTGTACTGCAAGGCTCTCAAGAAAAATCTGTCATCTCTTCATGTCCATATCATATTGAAGGATGTTTACATGCATTTACAGTACATGAACGCTCACACCGGTCCAACTTTACGATACGTTTCCCACCAGAACAAATGTGTCAATTTAATGCAACTGGCCCAGATGAATGTCCCACCCAAACATCTGGACAGGAAAAGAAAATGTCTTTAAGTTTCTACATACTGAAATGTTTACAAATTGCCAGAGACGGAAGGACGCTGACAGAAAGGAGACAGAGAAGAGCAGAGAGGAAACAGGCTGAAGTTCTGGAGGGAAATGATTCTGAAAGAGTACAGAGAACAACGTGAGCATGGTTGGCATACAACTCATATTAGAAACAAATGGGCAGAAACCATAATGCCAAGCCTCCCGAAGAGAAGATTATGTGGAATAAGGTGGTGCACATACAGTAATAGTAGTCAGAAATCGTCTTGTTCTGGAAGATTTCCTCTTTTTGTGACTTAAATGATCAATCAGTCCAGGATTTATAGTTATAAACCTTTACTTATAGTTGAGGCCTAGTCTACACCAACACCATAAATCTAAAAATGCATTTTTTTTTTCCATAATGGGCTTGTGCTTCCCTCCAGGCTGAAATGGCATTTTCATCCACCAAGAACATGTTTTTTTTTATTCTTCTCTCCAAAGTCTGAAATTTTGTCATATTTTCACATTGTAGAGTCATAAGAGAAGATTTATAGGTTAAGACATAAGATCTCTATAACTTTAGCAGACTCTAGACTTCATTATTTCTGTAATCTCAAGACAGACGAACAGATTGCAAGGTAGATTTCTGTATTAGGCATTTTGATTTCATGCCTGGCTGCTTTGTGTAGTGCAGGAATGATGATCATTTTATGCTGATGTTGTCAAAAGAATTGAAATTCCCAGAAATGTGCATGTTCACTGAGCTGTTTTCTATTAATGTCATCTATCAGTAGGACTGGGAACACTTGTGTAGGCAAACACAGAAAAACATTGAATTTATTATTGCGAAATGTGAAAACACTCTACAAATAATCTATATCTTTGTTGTTATTGTTTATGCACATTTATAAACTTTTATTGCATGGAGTCTTACCTTATATGCTACAGCACATACAGCATAGTGGATGACAATGATTTTGACTCTAAGGAGGATGTACAGTATGAAGCAATAAATATGCACAGGTTAAAAATGCCAAAATTATAGACTAATTTATATGTATACAGTACAGACCAAAAGTTTGGACACATCAAACTCATTCAAAGAGGTTGAATTTGTATAATGGCAAGAAAAAAGTAGCTAAGTAAAGAAAAACGAGCGGCCATCATTACTTTAAGAAATGAAGGTCAGTCAGTCCGAAAAATTGGGAAAACTTTGAAAGTATCCCCAAGTGCAGTCACAAAAACCATCGAGCGCTACAAAGAAACTGGCTCTCATGCGGACCGGCCCAGGAAAGGAAGACCAAGAGTCGCTGCTGCGGAGGATAAGTTCATCCGAGTCACCAGCCTCAGAAATCGCAGGTTAACAGCAGCTCAGATCAGAGAGCAGGTCAATGCCACACAGAGTTCTAGCAGCAGACACGTCTCTAGAACAACTGTTAAGAGGAGACTGTGTGAATCAGGCCTTCATGGTAGAATATCTGCTAGGAAACCACTGCTAAGGACAGGCAACAAGCAGAAGAGACGCGTTTGGGCTAAAGAACACAACAAAAACCACAATAAAGAAAACTCTTTGAATGAGAAGGTGTGTCCAAACTTTTGGTCTGTACTGCATATATCTATATACACCCTCCATTTAACCTGAATTCAAAAAGATAGAAGTTGAATATAAATAGTGGTTAAAATAAAATTGTTTAAAAATCTTTTTTTTTAATTGTTGTGTCCTCACACGTCCAGGGTTAAGGGTTTGTGGAGTTTGCATTTTCACCTAATACTTAGTGGATTTCCTCCACCAAGACATGCAAATTAGGTGTTTCCAAAATGCCCATAGCGTGTGAGTAAGGTTGTGGGTTTGAGTGCCCTGCAATGGATTGGCACCCTGTACAGGGTGTACCCCACCTTGTGCCCCTGAGTCCTCTGGAATAGTCTCCAGGAGTCCCGTGAAAGTGCACAGGAAGTCTGTGCTAAGTGTTGATCTCCTTCCTGTCATCTTCTTGAAAAACAGCAAAACTACACTAAGTAACCATTTGAACATCCCCTAAAATACATCCCCTAAATCCCCCAATTTGGTTTAATTCATTTCAAATGCTTCAGGGGCCAGAGCTCGAACTGTAATGAGATTGATTTGTACTAAAATATTTTTAAGGACGCACGTAAATGGAACCATTGATTAGTGTTGATTCATACACAAAAGAAAAGTTTGTAATAACACATCAAATATGCATTGATCAGCCACAGCGCTAACACCACTGAAAGTGAAATGAAATAACATTGATTATCAAATACAGACCAATAAACTTGTGACAGGATCATGTGCTCATCGATGCCTGCGGGGACCAAAGTAAAGCCTGTCTGCTCCGATCCCACTGAAAAGACAATGCAGCACAAAATGCTGAAAGAAAAGTCAATGTTAGCTATAATAGAAACACTCAGTGCATCACAGCCTGTTTTGTATGAGGCTTAGCAGGCAAACAGTTCAAGGTTGTTGATCCGGCCTCCAAATTCCCAAGATGCCAGTCTAATCGAGCAACCACTGGATGTGCAGGACGAACAAGTCCGATCGATGGAGGCCCACTCCACATACCTACAGCACCCAAACATCCCGCTGACAGACACCACAGCACACCCCCAGAAGCTTGTGGAGCCATGCCCCAGTGGCCAGATCTGCACAAGGGGAACTGACACAATATGGGGCTTAATGTTTTGGGTTTTTATGTTATGGCTGATTGGTATATAGATGGCACTTACAACTGAGAAAGGATACTCTGTGATTGTGGGTTAGAGGACTTACAACTTTCTGACCAGTAAGCCAATGCTTTAACGACTGAGCCTCCTCAACTATGGTCAACTGTATATGAAAAACCCAAGAGGTGACAATGGTAATTTGTCCGGTTTCCAGTGAAATTTGGATGCTGTAATGTACCCAGACCAGTGGTGTTCATTTCAGTGGGATACTTTGCTCCATCGCATTACCAATGGAATCTATACAGTGCTGACATATTGACAATCCAGTTCATGTTTTTACTACAAGACGCTTTCCAATCCAAAATGGTGGGTGTCAAAATAGTAATGGATATTGCGTTTACAACAGATTAATGTAATTTAAACAGTCGTTGACTTTCATTGTTGGTGAGGTGGAAATCCCTGTTCCGAGCCCAGCGTGGCTTCTCAGCATGAATGCAGGAGTGCTGCCAGGCTTCCAGTGTTTTTCCCTAAAACTGTTTTTTTTAAACATTGATTGACACTGAAGGACATTTTTAGGATAGTGTTGCTGATGCAAGAGATACCAAATCTCAGCGTTTTATACTTTTGCACCAAAAAACATTCTACATTGCTAGCTGTAAACTATAAACTATGTATAATTAAAAGCTATGAATAAAGACAACATAAAATATAACTTAAGCACTAAGGAACATTAAGGAGGTTAGAATTCTTTACAGCATTGTGAGTGTGGCATGTGAGCGTACCTCTAAAACTAGCTTAATTTCATTCTTTTAAAGCGAAACACAATCACAGAAAGTGTCATTCCACCTACCCATACCTCGTAACCGAATGCTGGTCATCAGATTAATCTCCAACATGTTTAGCGTCATTCAAAGTTCTCATTATTTGTATTGTTGTCAGCTGTTAAAAAATGGCCATATAAATCTCTTAAGCAGGATCTGGCACCAACAATAATTGCAAACCTCTGTTCCGTAATCATTCAGGTCTTAAACCAGGGGAAGCACGGGCTGGTTGTGATAAATGTTCTTTGGTAATTTGGCTCAGGAAAGGCTCTGGCACCACTAAGAGAGAGGGGACGACTATAGGAAAATAGAAAAGCTCAGCCTGTTACAATCTCTAGTTAGACAATGCTTTAATAATATTGTTGACTAATCAATTGTATAAAAATGATCTTAGTGATCCTGAGGCTGTGGCAGAAACGAGGCTCTTCTTTATATTTTCATTAAAGAGAAACATGGCTCCATGTTGTCCTGCAAATTATTTTTAGCAGGAAGTGCAGGTTATATAAATGAACCTGTGCGAAGCGTACATGTCTGACCCAGTTTCCTAAATCAATACCACCCCCACAGCTTTACCTATTTTATGCTGGAAAATATGTGGAAGTGTTTATCATAACATAACTGGGGTGCTTTAGTGCTTTTCACAGCTGCAATGGCTTTGTGGTATTATGCTCTCTTATCAGTATTATATGACATCATTACTGGTAATTGTCTCTATAAAAGAAACAATATAAAGTATGTACAGTCATACATATATAAACATAAATTACTGTATAGTAAACTCAAAGAGAATTATAAGTATCTAATTATGATTTTATAGTAATATATGCTTAGTGGTGGCACAATGGTTAGCGTTATCGCCTTGCACCTCCAGGGTCTGGGTTCGATTCCCGTCTCTGTGTGCATGAAGTTCGCATGTTCTCCCTGTGATTGGTGGATTTCCTCCGGGTATTCCGGTTTCCTCACACAGTCCAAAGTCCTGCTAATTGATGGTCCTGGAGGTCCGGCCACAGTCGTACAAAATGGGAATACATACAACGGTCACCATTGGCCCTTCACGATCCCTAGTTTAACTACAGCAGTTCCTGGATGGATCGGTGGAGTACGTACTTAAAATATTCACATTCTTTCCACATTTGGAAAGAGGAAACTCTAGACACTTATCTTAGACAAAAGAATATACGTGAGCTAACAGAAATATAAACAGTGAGTAATAATAATAACTTACCACAACAATACATTCTTATCATTGCTGGCTTTGGATTTTCAGAGTAAAAAGTAGTGAGGACTTATTCCCACAACGAATCAGCTTTTTTGCATCAGCTTCTTTTAGGTGAATCTTGGGAGCTGACTCACACGTCCAAAGAATACAGCTAAAGGAAAATCCTGTATTTGAATACGAGGGGTCCTCAAGCCAAACCGGGACTCTTGATTGTGCAGAATAACAGAACACAATTATGAGAGTTAACACTCCTTTTATTTCTCTATATAATCCCCTTCTACACTAATGCACTAATCCCAGAGTTTCACTAGTGCTTGGATACCATCAAGGTAGAAATATTTCTCAGTACGCCGTAGCATTTCACTAATAACATGATTAGCAAGTTGCTACCATGATGCTATGGTGATTAGCATGTTGCTAGCATGACAGCTAGCTGATTAGCATGTCGCTAGCATTATGCTAACTACTGTATATTAGCATTTTGCAAGGAACATCATTAGAATGTCGCTAACATGATGCTAGGGTGCTTAGCGTGTTGCTAGCATGAGGTTTATCTTATTAGCATGTTGCTGGCATTATGTTAACTATATTAGCATGTTGATAGCTGCATCATCAGAATGCCTCTAACACGATGCTAGGGTCCTTAGCGTCTTGCTAGCATGATGTTTAGCTGATTAACATGTTGCTAGCATGTTGATAACTGAATTAGCATGTTGCTAGCATGATAACTGAATTAGCATGTTGCTAGCAACATCATTAGAACGACACTAATATGATGCTGGAGTGCTTAGCATGTTGTTAGCATGACTCCAAAGTTTTGACACGGCAAGCACCACTCACATTTTCTTTAGGAAATTTACCTCTCTAGTTCCTCTATATAATCTATATACCCTGCTACACTAATGCACTAATCCCAGAGTTTCACTAGTGCTTGGTTACCATCAAGGTGTAAAGATTTCGCAGTACGCCGGAGCCCTGATCAGACTGCTTGCTTCACATGTAAAAATCTGGCCTTCCAAGAACTCCTTCAATGGCTCAAACATGTGGAAATGTCTAGCATTTCACTAATAACATGATTAGCAAGTGGCTACCATGGTGTTATGGTGATTAACATGTTGCTAGCATGACATCTAGCTGATTAGCATGTCGCTAGCATTATGCTAACTACTGTATGTTAGCATTTTGCAAGCAACATGATTAGAATGTTGCTAACATGATGCTAGGGTGCTTAGCATGTTGCTAGCATGTGGTTTAGCTTATTAGTATGTTGCTGGCATTATGTTAACTATAATAGCATGTTGATAGCTTCATCATCAGAATGCCTCTAACATGATGCTAGGGTGCTTAGCGTCTTGCTAGCATGATGTTTAGCTGATTAGCATGTTGCTAGCATGATAACTGAATTAGCATGTTGCTAGCAACATCATTAGAACGACACTAATATGATGCTGGAGTGCTTAGCATGTTGTTAGCATGACTCCAAAGTTTTGACACGGCAAGCACCACTCACATTTTCTTTAGGAAATGTATCTCTCTAGTTCCTCTATATAATCTATATACCCTGCTACACTAATGCACTAATTCCAGAGTTTCACTAGTGCTTGGATACCATCAAGGTAGAAAGATTTCTCAGTACGCCGTAGCCCTGATCAGACTGCTTGTTTCACATGTAAAAATCTGGCCTCCCAAGAACTCCTTCAATGGCTCAAACATGTGGAAATGTCTAGCATTTCACTAATAACATGATTAGCAAGTGGCTACCATGGTGTTATGGTGATTAACATGTTGCTAGCATGACATCTAGCTGATTAGCATGTCGCTAGCATTATGCTAACTACTGTACATTAGCATTTTGCAAGCAACATCATTAGAATGTCGCTAACGTGATGCTAGGCTGCTTAGCGTGTTGCTAGCATGAGGTTTAGCTTTTTAGCATATTGCTTTTTTTTTTTTTTGACACGGCAAGCACCACTCACATTTTCTTTAGGAAATATACCTCTCTAGTTCCTCTATATAATCTAGTGCTTGGTTACCATCAAGGTGTAAAGATTTCTCAGTACGCCGGAGCCCTGATCAGACTGCTTGCTTCACATGTAAAAATCCGGCCTCCCAAGAACCCCTTCAATGGCTCAAACATGTGGAAATGTCTGGTTCAGGATTGTACAATACGTGGAACGTGTCAGTAACTCCCAGCCAAGTTCCTGTAATGTGTAAGTGGTGTTGGTGAATGATAGTGTGTAGAGTTCCCACAGACCTCTCTTTCGCAAGTTGGTGACGAGTTATCCACAGATTTTTTAAGGATCAGACTTTCCACAGCCACCTTGGCTGGGATCATTCACATACATACTGTACAACCTTCTTTAAAGCCACCGTCATTCAAATGTTTTACTACGCCTAAGAGGCTCATCCCCTCGCATCTCATCTCATCTTTTTCTGATGAGGTAATGTTGTTCATTGGGCAGAAACAAGCAGAGGACCACAAGAACTGCAAGAACTTAAATATTTCGTGAGCTGGACGTTCTTACCCTGCAGGTGGGGACCATTTCAACAGCTGTGTGATGTTAAATGCATCAAGTTTTAATGCAGTTTAATGCAGGAGGAATTTATTCCTCCTGCTTTAGGCACTAGTGAATATTGCAATTATTTAAAAGGTCTACCCTTAAGATCTATAAAGAACTTGTGGTGCAATATATATATATATAAAAAAAAAAGAACAATGAAAATACAAAACTGTTCGCCTCAATAAAAAATCCATCATCAAAAAAAAAAAAAAAAAAAAAAAAACATTTCTCAATATCTGAGTCACAAATAATAGATTATGATAACCAATTAGTGATGACACAGACTTTACAGTAACAGCTATGGGATGTGGATGAAAAAAAAAAGTTGTACATGTATTTTGCTACAAATAGCCTTCAACCTTGAACGCGCCTTCCTGTTTCCTGTGGCCACGTGTTTGTTATCTTCTCTCCCGTTGCTTCGAACTTAAACACCATTGTCTGTGCAGAAGATTTCATTTCACTGTCACTGCTAATAAAACATTTTAGTGCATTATGGGCCAAGAAGTGCTATTAAGCCCAATAGCGTCGGTGCAGGATGCTTGTAATTTTGTTTCTCTCAGTGGGAGAGATTTTGTCCTCAGGAACATTAAGACCCACACACTCAAAAGTAAATACACATGGATACTGTATGCTTGCGCTAGAAATCGAGAGCTGTGGAGAAAAAAGCAGCTGTAACGAGAGTGCTGTGGAGACTTTGTGAAAGGAAGCAGTGTTGCTGGACCTGATATGTGACCAGGAAGCAGGCCAATCAGGAATCAAACGGCAGGCGAGGAGAAACAGGAAAAGCCGCTGGTCTCCTGTCTGCTAAGAGTGTTTGCTCAGCCAGCTACCTCTCTTTCCCATGAGGTTCTGCTGGATCACAGCTGACCTGGCAGATACTTACCCTAAACCAGGGTTCAAACCAGGAAGAGAGAATAACTGTCTAGGAGATAACAAAGTATAATCTTAGGCTTTGCTTGGACACTGTGATGACAACACAGCAACACTAAATGTGTGGAATTTGTTACTCCTTATGATTCCCACATACTTCCTTTAGAAAAATAAGAAATCTGTTGCTTAGTAACAGAGAGTGATGCACTACGACGACGTAGAATTGTGTTTACTAGCATCTCGTCAACTCCCCGGAGTTTGAACACAGTTTGGGGTTCTTTGTTGGTTCTTTGCCTGTGTGTTCACACACTCAGCACGGCCAAGACAAACATTCTGCTGATAAAATCACTGATTAACATATCATTTGGACAAATCGCTTCTCTTTTGCTCGCGAACCAGACTTGGCAATTCCCATTGCAAAAGGAAATTGAGGAGCTTTTTTTTTTCTTCTCTTTTAAAACACTTTAAAAGAGTCAAATCAACAAAGATAGTCAGTAAAATAAAATTTGAAAATGGTTTCAAAATTAGATCAAATTTTACTAATTATATAAATATAATTCCATCCATCCATCTAGGAAACGCTGTAGTCCAACCAGGCACCATGGAGGCCAGTGGTGGTTAGAATTGTTTTTACTGTATTTTTGTTTTAAAACCATGGTCTTTGGCCTGTGGGAAGAAATCCATGATGCATGGGAGAAACATACAAACTCCATGCACACGGGCCTGAGTCGGGATCCTGGAGGTGCAAGGTGATAGTGCTAAGCTATCATAAATTTAATTATATAAATATGAATGCTCAAAAAACTATAAAGAGCAGTGAACAATATAATAATTACAACAACAACAACAATAACAACAACAACAACAACAATAATAATAATAACAATTATTATTATTATTGTTGTTGTTATTTATTTATTTATTTATTTATTTATTTATTTGATATATTGTTGAATTAAAATTTGCATTTTGTACACCCAACCCTAGGCTGGGTGTTGGTTCCAATGTTTTGCATTCATATTTGTACAGCTCAAATACTTTTTTTTTTTTTGCCTATATTTATGCAGCTCACAGATCAGTTTCATAATGTTCAGCTCTGAAAACAATAACAGTAAATGTGCCTACTTGGACTTCATTTCACTGATCATATTCTGTATAGTTCTGTATAAAAAATCTAGAATGTAAAATATAGGAAATCTAGCATTAGTGTTAACTTCCTCACAGCCCCAGGGTCTTTGGTTCGATGGTGATCTCAGGTTACTCCAGGTGCACACTTTCTCATATTCTCCTCATGTCCACCTCGGTTTCCTCTGTGGTTGCCCAATTTCCTTACACCTCACTTAAACATGCTGTTAGTTGCTTTAAGGCCAAAACGCCTCTAGGTGTGAGTGATGTGTGTGTGTGTGTGTGTGTGTGTGTGTGTGTGTGTGTGTGTGTGTGTGTGTGTGTGTGTATGTGTGTGTGTGTGTGTGTGTGTGTGTGTGTGTGTGTATGTATGGTGGCCTGTGATGGTGTGTTCCTTCTGAAGATTAAATTAACCCAACACCACAATGTTTCTGTCAACGGTAACAGACAAGTATATACGTTTACATTTCTTCGAAAGCAAAATCAGTTTCCTCAGATTCTTTTGTTAATTTTCCTCAAGAAGGTTTTG
>JAAGKR010011270.1:0-12500 GCA_011419295.1 Clarias macrocephalus
TGTGCTGTTTTTTTGGCCGGGCTGGTGGTGCAGGTGTGTGTGTGGTGCAGGTGTGTGTGTGGTGCAGGTGTGTGTGGTGGTGCAGGTGTGTGTGTTGTGGTGCAGGTGTGTGTGTTGTGGTGCAGGTGTGTGTGTTGTGGTGCAGGTGTGTGTGTTGTGGTGCAGGTGTGTGTGGTGGTGCAGGTGTGTGTGTGGTGCAGGTGTGTGTGTGGTGCAGGTGTGTGTGGTGGTGCAGGTGTGTGTGTTGTGGTGCAGGTGTGTGTGTTGTGGTGCAGGTGTGTGTGTTGTGGTGCAGGTGTGTGTGTTGTGGTGCAGGTGTGTGTGGTGGTGCAGGTGTGTGTGTGGTGCAGGTGTGTGTGTGGTGCAGGTGTGTGTGGTGGTGCAGGTGTGTGTGTTGTGGTGCAGGTGTGTGTGTTGTGGTGCAGGTGTGTGTGTTGTGGTGCAGGTGTGTGTGTTGTGGTGCAGGTGTGTGTGGTGGTGCAGGTGTGTGTGTGGTGCAGGTGTGTGTGTGGTGCAGGTGTGTGTGGTGGTGCAGGTGTGTGTGTTGTGGTGCAGGTGTGTGTGTTGTGGTGCAGGTGTGTGTGTTGTGGTGCAGGTGTGTGTGTTGTGGTGCAGGTGTGTGTGGTGGTGCAGGTGTGTGTGTGGTGCAGGTGTGTGTGTGGTGCAGGTGTGTGTGGTGGTGCAGGTGTGTGTGTTGTGGTGCAGGTGTGTGTGTTGTGGTGCAGGTGTGTGTGTGGTGCAGGTGTGTGTGTTGTGGTGCAGGTGTGTGTGGTGTGGTGCAGGTGTGTGTGTTGTGGTGCAGGTGTGTGTGTGGTGCAGGTGTGTGTGTGGTGCAGGTGTGTGTGTTGTGGTGCAGGTGTGTGTGTGGTGCAGGTGTGTGTGGTGGTTCTGCAGCTGCTCACAGTCTCAACTCACACAGCGGACTGTATCCTGCACAAATTCCCCATCGGGTAACACACGCACACACACACACACACACACACACACACACACAGTGTGTGTATAGCTGATTAGAAACACTCAACCGCTGTGTGAGGGAGTGTGTGTGTTCTCACACTCCTGAGTTTTCACCTAGTTCTCAAACACAGACACACACACACCGACAGAGGAAATGATAAGGTGCAGGTGATGAGGGTGTTTGATTAGAATGTGTGTGTAATATGGAATGTCAGGTTTGGAGTGTGACAGGTCGGTCCTCAGTAACTATCTTAATCCATTATGTGACATGCAATGTAACTATTCTTGTCTTCAAAGTTATTACAGAAGGATGTGTTCTCTTTACCCTTCCTTGAAATATTTACAATTTTTGGAAAATAAGTATAACAGATAATAATAATAACAATAATGCAGAGAATGTTTGTTTTATTTAAAGATGGTGGTCAGGTGAAGCCATTTATTATTGCATAACGGTGTGAGATCTTTGTAAATCCTTATGATAAGTGATATTATGCTTTCTTACATACACTTGAATGTTTGACCTGATAATATACACATAATTTGACACACAGGTTTAAATGGCTATAAAGAGTACATATAATAATAATAATAATAATAATAATAATAATAATAATAAGTACAGCAGTGTCTAAAATTTACCCATAAGAAGATGAGACTATAAACAGGTTTAATTCTCATCATCATGGGAAAAGGTTAAAATATTACATGTTTAACCATCATCAATAAAAATGTCAAAATTGATCAGATTAGTGCTGATGCTGTATAATGTCATATTTAATGTCTTTATTAGACTTGCTGTAAGATTTAACTTGGATAAATGAACACATGAATATTTTACAGTCAGGTCCGATCATTAATCACTGATTCCAATCACGCAGTCGTCAGTCCTCCATGTGTGAGCTGCACACTCACAAAGGCTGAAACACAAACAACACAAACAGATCAATCCAAACTACTCATAAACTGTGTGTACACACTCACTGGCCACCTGCTAATCCATGCAAAACATCCAATCAGCTCATCATTCAGGTCCAGGTCAAGAGCTTCAGATAACGTCCACATGATACATGAAAATAAGCAGAAATCTCAGTGATCTTAGTAAAGATAATCGTGGCACGGTGGCTGGTGCTATTTTGCTATTTTGTGTATTTCATAAATCTTTAGGGATTTTCACACAGACTCTAGAGTTTAAAGCATCTCTTATCTGAGATTTTTCCCATATTCTGATTATTATGTTTAATGTTAAGTTTTTTCCAGCATCTGCATGATTTTATGCTTTACTTGGCTGGTTGTGTGTCTATGTGTGTGTGTTTTATTCTCCCTCACCCCTTTATCGATGCAGACTCCACAGATGCAGCCGATAAGGCCGTTGATCATCTGTGATGCACACAGGATGAGCTGCAGGGCGCTGCAGGCGAGCAGGGTGGAGAACAGACCCACGTTAAACTCCGCCACACCCTTAGGCTCCGTACACGCACGCCACAAATTAAGATTACGTAATCTGAGATAGAGAGAGAGAGAGAGAGAGAGAGAGAGAGAGAGAGATTTGAGTGTACAAGGTTACACATATAAATAAGAAGATGCTTCAGTGACAGTGTAGTTTTGTCCCTGACCCTGTAGAAACCTGCTCTCACATCCCAGAATGCACAGGAACTCCAGGAGGAATTCTCTGTTGTATTCTCACCCCTGCCTGGCCAGACAAAAATCAAACAAACACCACATTGAGACTCTTCTCAGAGTCAGATGCAGTCGCCCCTACGGGCTACATGAACACAGAACGGTGATTCAGGATGACATGGAGTAATCACGGTGGATCACAGCGACTAGAGTAGCCTGGTGGTCCTGGTACCCAAGACTGATGGGACGATCTAATTCTGTGTAGATATTCAATGTTCAAGGGAATGTGTGGTCTGTACCCAATGGCCTGAATTGCTGAACCACTCAGGTGAGGAATATTGGCAGATTCCCTTCATCTCCATATCCCAGGAAAAAGCTTTTTCTTTTTGGTTCACACCAGTTCACCGTCACTCTGCCCTTGAGGTTGAAGGAGCCCTGACGTGTGTGTGTGTGTGTGTGTGTGTGTGTGTGTGTGTGTGTGTGTGTGTCTACCTGTTTTCAAAGAGAGTCTTGTCCGTGAAATACCCTTTGCACTCCAGGCCTTTAATCAGCCCTAACATAGCCACTCCAAGACTGTAGAGGGCGCCCAATACTCCTATAGCTGCAAACATGATGGACACGAACATCTACACACCCGCACACACACACAAAAGAAGGTTTAAATATACGTGCAAGCAACGATGAGCAGGTTCAAGCACCCACGCCATCACAACCCCGGGCGCATTGCACAACTTGTGTGCTGTTTGAGCACTGAGACCGCTTAAAGCCCTGGACGCTGATATCACTCATCAGCCACTTTTTGGCATAAATTTAAGCCATCGTCACGGCTGGATGTGTTTTCCTGGTGCACCTGGAAGACGATAGTGCAGGTGGCCGGTCATTGTTGCTGCAAGGCCCAAACACCTGCTCCACAGGCACAGGTGTTCAGAGCTACTTTCTCCCCAGCTGTGTTTATGGTTATGAAACAGCAGGTTCGGGAGCTCCGCCCACTCTGAGCAGCGCACTGTGTTTGATGTAAATCTGTACAGCGAGCAAAAATTCCTCGGCAAAGAGTTATTGTTTATGAAAGCAACAGTGTGCATGCTACGTCTGAGGCAGCATTGGTGGATTGGTGGGTTCAGTGTAAATTACCAAATGCCAGCAAAGGTGCCATGTTGAGGGCCTCTATAGCACCATCTCTAGTGCCCTAAGGCTTAGGAATTACACATGCAGTCTAATGCACACTAAGCAGTAAGTTGTTTATTTTTGCTCAATAGAAAACATTTACGCTAAGTATGGCTTTATATTCTGTAGTGGAGTAGTGACTTGGTCTTGATTTGACACTCACCCCACAGCGGTTAGCGCAGCGTCCATGTTTCCCAGTGATATGAATAAACATCGCTGGAGCTATAACCTGAGTGAGAGAGACAGAGAGAGAGAAAGAGAGAGAGACATACAGACAAGTGGAATTCATGGAAAACTATGAAATCGTCCATCAACACTCCACATTTTTTCTTCAAAAAGGTCACAGGTCACTCATTCATCCTATACAGTTCCGCTTTATTTCCACAGAATATAATGTCAAACACACATAAGTGGAAAACTTTCTGAGCTTTGCAAATCCACACGCTGCCTTTTTGTAACCCGAGTTATATCATGGAAGTGTTTAGTCCACGCCATGGCCAGCAACACAGCACAGG
The DNA here is from genome assembly GCA_011419295.1 of Clarias macrocephalus. Classification (NCBI taxonomy): domain Eukaryota; kingdom Metazoa; phylum Chordata; class Actinopteri; order Siluriformes; family Clariidae; genus Clarias; species Clarias macrocephalus. The sequence goes on from JAAGKR010011270.1 coordinate 4,254, forward strand.
AAGGGGCCAGGCAACAAAACTTTCCTTGGCTTGCAGGCTATGGACAAAAAATGTTTAAAAAGAGAGATCTTGGCCCGCTGTGATCTCACATGTCACCAGGCTGCTGCCAGATTCCATGGCTCAACATACCATCCTGGTAGACCCCCCCAAGCCTTGTTCAGCATTCTGTTATGCCTCCGGGAGTGCTGGTTACAGCCAGAAGGATTCAGGCCCTAGGAGATAACAGCAAGAGTGGTCATGGACCATTTTCTTCACACCCATTTCTACGGGACATCGGAGCATGTGATCATTCAGAATATCTATTCCAGCCCTCCTGGACCCTGGAAGTGTAGTCATGTTAGATTGCCTGGTGGTCGTTCGGCTGAGTGCAGGGTCCTGTGACTGCGTCCCTAATCACCTGTGTACACATGGATAGGAGGAGGGTTCGTTCCCACAGTCTGAGTGCTGGTGGAAAGTCGGCAGGGAGCAAAAATCTTGTCACCCTCGGGTTAAGGCAGAACCAGATGGGCGAGAGTGATAACCTCACTGCTACTCCACTGTCCCTGCTGACAAGACGAAATCACAGGTGTGCCTGCCTTGAACACAAGAGGACCGGGTAATCAGACCCTCTCTCTAATCTCTCTATTTCCCTGTCTTAGGAGGTGTTATAAAAAGGCAATCAGAAACAGGACAGCAGCCTGAAAAACATTATTGGGGCATGTGGCTGAAATACAGGAAGAGGCCCAAGGTAACGATCGGTGAAGATGTGTGGCAAATTGGGAAATGGCCATGCAGACTGCTTGCCGTGGCAAAGAAAGCATGGGAGAAGCAGCCATCAGCCTTCAGGTAGATCATTAAATATGTACAGGAAATACAGCGGAAAACTGTTTCTTCAGGTTGTAAACGTATAAAGCATGACCAGGCTGAGCAATGCCGTGCTTACAACCAGGTGGTGCAACCCAGGGAGTTTAATCAGGGAGATTGTCTGCTGCTGCTCTTCCCCAGTTCCAACTGCACGTTCCAAGCCCTGATGGTATGGACCCTACACCATCAGCACATGCATGAGGCATTTAGAGCTCCTGCCTCCAACAACCAGGAAAAAGAAAAAGTGCTGAGCTGAGATTTTATGTTATGAAAAAGTTTTTTTCAAAATGAACAACACGCCCACACACACACACACACACACACACACACACACACACACACACACACCTCATCTGTTGTTATGATTCAACTGCCCTATCGATTCAGTTACTTCTCCCCTGCTCTGCCTCGTTCTGCCCCGCACTCTGGGTCTACAGCTCCTTCCTTATGGAAGTGGAAAGTAGTGATGTTATTTCTCGGATGTCTGTGCCTAAGATAGTGTCCATTCTTTAATACCATGGAAACAAAATGTTATCTTTGGGCAATAATTTTAAAATTTAATGAGGGTTGTTGTTGGAACATTTAGTCTTTTAAACACAGGCTACAGCCACGGCCAAAAGAAACAAACACAGATTCTGACAAACTCCAAGCAGAAGAACAGGCTCCATCAGTCAGGATGTGGCCCAGATGTTGATTGAGAGCATGCGAGTGCCAATGGCAGAGGTCCTGAAAAAGAAGGATCAACACAGCATATTCTGACTCTTTGCATAAACTTAATTTAATTGTTAATAAAAGTATCTTTGATACTTAAGAAACACTTGTAATTATATTTCAGTATACCAAAGTAACATCTGACTAAAAGATGTAAAAACACAAGCAGCAGACTTTGTGAAAATTAATATTTGCGTCATTATCAAAACTCTTGGCCCCAGCTGTAGCTTTCAGCTCCTGTTTTGTTTTGACTGTTTCCTGTTTTGACTCCTTGTCTTGCTCTTGGCATGTGTTCTGATGTTGATTTCAGCTCTGTTGACTCCACTGCTTTTCTCTTTTCTCTTTTCTCTTTTGAATTAACTTTTATTATTTTTGGTTCAGTCCTAGATTTATTTTTTACTAATGGCTTTAAAAAACTTTTTTTATATTAATATTGTTTGTAGTGTGTAGTGTTTTTTCTTTTTGTCTGTTGACTTGTTGCTTTGCTAGACATACAGCACTACCAGGGCACACACACACACACACACACACACACACACACACACACACACACACACACCCCCCATCCCCCATCAGTCAAATAACACATTACTGTTTTTTTTCTAGAATATCTGTTGCATGTGTGAATGGTGCTAACGTGCTAAACAACAAATTCAATTAATTCAATTAAATTTAATTTATATAGGCCTTTTAACAAAATCACAGAATATTAATTACAGGAGTCAATAAATGTGAAATATGACCATCGGTTTTATTTATAAAACTTACTTTAGTCCCACTGTGGTATCATGCCTCAATCGGGCGTTATATTATATTATATTATATTATATTATATTATATTATATTATATTATATTATATTATATTACATTACATTACATTACATTACATTACATTACATTACATTACATTACATTACATAAGTTCAAACCCTCTACAGGATGAAGCATGTTATGGCTTTCACCAGCCTCAGGCCACTTTTTTTGTTTATTTCATTAATAAAGTATGTGTCTAATCAGTTTAGCAGGTTTCTAATCTGTGTTCAAGTTTGCAATAAAATCCTAATTTTACTGTACCTTTACCTAGGAGTTTTGCCTTCATAGCAACTTTTCTGGTTTGTTTTTTCTTTAAGATTATTAATAAAAAGATATGACTTTTAAACACATATTTCCTTTCACACTAACAGATCTGTCCAATTGAGATTCAATTCAGATTGTTCAAATGAGAACATTTTATTCTGCATTGTGGTATTTGCTGCAGTTTAGTTAATAATCTGTGCAGCAACAATAGATAGATGTAATAATATATATAGTTTGGTGTCAGAAGTGGGATCCCTCTAATTAGGTAAGTTTTGTCTTTCTGTTTGTTTAGTGATATTTGCCGGGATCGAATAAGAAGTAGGGTTAAGGAGTCCGGGACTCCGAAAAAGGCGCCTAAAAATCAGAGAGCGTGACTTTAAAACTGTAGTGTCTGGTCCCTCTGCATTCACCTGTGTCCCTGTTTATATGTTAATTGTTACTGTTTGTATGTTTATTGTCATTCGTGTTGTGTTTAGAAGATTAAGTTTTGATCAGAACGTGTCCAAAGCAGTATGGGTAATACCAATTCATTTCCTTGAACCTGGTCCCGAGGAAACACCTCCAGATTGGATGAATAGATGTGGTTTGACATATTTTACTACTCCATGGTTGGATAATTTGGCAGGTTGGACCGAATTTCAGCCTCAATTCTTGACTTTTCCTTGTGTAGGAACATTTATGCCTGAATATCTGGTTTCGGGACACTCACAGATTCATGAAGGATTCGGAGATCCAAACTGGGATTATCCGTATATGGGGAATTGGTTATCAGAAATGGGTCGAAATGAAAAAGTTTTGGGACAAATATAAAAGAATAAAAGCAGAAAAGGGAGACTCGAAGGTCCCCAAAGTAACTCAGGAAACTAAAATGAAAGCGTGCGTGGCAGGCTTTATGCCGTATAATCCCAGTTTTCCCACCGTGACTGCAGGGCCTAAGAAAGGCGCCTCAAAAGGGAATCCTCCAACACAAGACAAGACCCTTTATGGTGAGTCTGGAGGAACATGGGGCCGTGGAAATTGGAGATATAGAGGTGAAAATGGTCACTAATAATAAGTAAAAGATAAACACCAGGTCACTATAAACACCAGAGCTGCGTGCAGACGTGTTATCCTGCTCCTGACATTACTCTCAAACAAACATTACACTTTTTAATGAAAATGGTTATGGCTTGATTTACACAATAAACATGTCACATGTCTCAGACGCACAAATCCTGTTTCTTTTTCTCAATTAATTCTTTGTGTCTTTCTGTTTCATTATGATGAACATAATCTAACAAAAGAAGTATGTGAACTTAAATAACAAATACTATATGTGTGTGTGTGTGTGTGTGTGTGTGTGTGTGTGTACTCTCACCATGAGTCCACCTCCAATCAGTCCGCCCATGTATTTCACCTCCTGGGTTATGTGCCCATCCTGGACATTTGTAACTGTCCATTCAGGGAAAAACAGCAGGATGTTGCACGCGATGGAGATGACGGCCAGTGGGTACAGCGCCATGGCGATTAAACGAGAACAGCGTCCTGTACACATGCTGCAAAAGCATAGATTAAAAAATGTAAAGAAGAAGAATAAGGGTGAAAGAATCAGATGAGTGGAGTGGACAAAAAATTGTGGAGAAGAATCAAGACAAACGTTTCTCAGTCTTATCCACTCCTCTTTGTCAGTTAGAGGATGTGCAAGAAGTTAATATAGTGGGATGGGTGTGTGTTTAAATCACATGACAAGTTTCCCTGAACTGAGCATTTTTTTTTCTTTAAAAACACTCACAGAAAGATAATACAGGTACATCTCAATAAATTAAAATATTATCAAAAAGTTTTTCTATTTCAGTAATGAACTTTAAAAAGTGAAACTTAAATATTAGATAGAGTCATTACACATAGGCTGATACATTACAAGTGTTTATTTATTTTAATCTTGATGATTATTTCCAGCAGGACTTGGCACCTGCCCACACTGCCAAAAGTACTAATACTAAGTCGAACCTTGGATTGCGAGTAATGTGCTTTGCGAGTGTTCCGCAAGACAAGCAGTTGAGTATCATGTATCACGCATGCGCTTCTTGTCTAGACCAGAGCGTCACGTGATCACCACAGAGCCAAGATTTTTTCTCTCTCTTGCTGAGGAATTGTGGGTAATCAGCTCCCCTGCTCGTCTCTCCCTGGTATAATCAACATCCGCACACACATGTACTGTTTACCTTATCCTCTCGCCTTCAAACACAAACACACACACACACACACACACTCTGCTCTACACAGAAACACTGCTCTCTGTCGCGATTCTTTTCAAAGGTGCAGGTTAATTTGTTTTATTTTTACTTTACAGCAGTGAGTCCGTTAGTCTGTGCTCAGTCGAGTGTCATTAGAGAGATTTCTTGTTTATTTTCCTGATAAAACAGTGATTACGTTGTGTGCATGTGCGTGTGTGTGAAACTCAAATAAGAAAGGAGGAAGAGTTACAGTGGAAGATGAGAAGAGGGAGAGGGGAAGCGTTCATTCCTTCTCTCCTCTTTCCTAAAGTGCAGATTAATTTGTTTTATTTTTACTCTATATTTTGTATTAATTATTTTTAAGTATTTAATTTCTTGGGCTGTGGAATGAATAATTTTAGTTGCCATTATTTCTTATATTGGGAAATTTCGATTTGGTTTATGAGTATTTTGATATACAAGCACACTTCCGGAATTAGGTTCGTAATCCGGAATTATGTTCGTAATCCAAATATTAGAATTATGTTCGTAATCCAATCCATATCTCTGTGCTTGAATGACTAGCAATCTCACCCGACCTAAACTCCATAGAAAATCTCTGGTGTATTGTGAAGAGGAAGATGAGAGACACCAGACCCAACAATGCAGAAGAGCTAAACGCTGCTATCAGAGCAACCTCTGTGCCACACTCCTTAAGCATTGCTGCAGTAATTTATGCAAAGGGAGCCCCAACCAAGTATTAAGTGCTGTACACGCTAATACTGTTTTTCAACATAGAAATGTTTCAACATTTCTATGTTGAAAAAAAAAGATAAATAAATTATAACATTTATTTTTTTTTATTCTCTCTAGGCCCTATTCTCTAGTCTTAACATGCTTAAAAACTCATGGAAATCAGCAGTGACTCCCACTTGACCCTGGATGCCAAACATTAGAATAGAGGGTATAAATCTCGCAGTTGCTAAGTAATAACAATTATTCTATTCAGACGTATATTGCTGCCATAAAAGAACTTGGACTTCTGTCCATAGAAGTTCTTGGCAAAAGTTTGTTTACCACCAGCCTGGCTGCTCTGCTACATCCATTCAATCTGTGTGGACCGATGTTGCTCATCGATCATGTCATCACAGCAATCTCACTCCAGGTGTTTGTAGCTCGGGATACACCGCGGAAAGCACCGCAAGATTTCTGTTCAACAGCTCAGGAAACTTTCCGAAATTGCTACTCACGAAGCTGGGCAGAAAACGCCGAGAGGCACTCCGTGTTCTACAGCCATTACAGAAATATACTATGCCAAAAATGCTCAAAATGGAACTTTTTAATTCACAGACTCTTTCAAATAAATAAGTTTTTATACAAGATCATATTATGGACAAAGGCTTGGATTTTATGTGCATAAGAGAGACATGGCGAGGTCTTTTTAGCACTAAATGAAGCTTGTCTCCGCGGTTATAGCAACCTGAAAAAATCACAGGACATTAATCTGGTGGTGCTTAGCTGTATTATACCGACAGCAACTGGATCTGTGTCCCCTCCCTCTGTCTACGCTGTATTCATTTGAATGCCTTGTATTTAAATGTAAAGCTCCTCTTTCCATGACAATACTGCTTATATATCGACCGCCTAAACCAAACTCGGTGTTTATATCAGCAATCCATGATTGTCTTACATCTTTGTGTACCACTTCTGCCACCAGTATTATACTATGTGACATTAATATTCATGTGGACACATGACATTTGACTTGCCATTTGGCAGCTGAGTTTTTGCAACTACTGGACTTAACTACTATCTTAATCTTCAACAACATGTTGATGTTCCCACATATTTCAGTGGGCATACTTTGGATTTGGTTATGACAAATTCTGTTTTTTTTTGTGTATGATCTGGGGGTGTCTGACCACAAGGTCATTTTAATGAAACTGCCACTGCCTTGTTCCCCAACAAAAGCAAAACAGAAAATATGTTACAGAACTTTGAAAAAGATCAACCCAGACACTTTGAGCAAAGATCTTCAGCATCTCTCCTCTGTTGAATGTGCCTCAGTCACTGAGTCTACAACCAATCCCCGATTTCCATGCCCCTGTCAGATATAGAACGGTCTGCTTTTCACGTTCAGTTTGATACTGTTGATGACAATATTCTTCTTCACAAATTACATTATACTGTTGGTCTCTCTGACCCTGTTATCTCATCTTATCTTACAGGAAGAATAGAGCATGTTGCCCTGGGAGACACTAAATCAGCTACACACCTGTGATGTTCCTCAGGGCTCAGTGTTTGGCCCTATTTTGTTTATATTTGTTTTTTGCTTTCTCTGGGCTATGTCATCAACCGGCACGAAATTTTATTTCATTGCTATGCTGATGACACTCAGCTTTACCTCAGGATAAAATCAACCTAAGGAGGAAATAAAATCATGGATGAAGCTAAATTTCCTGTAGCTGAACAATTCTAGGACTGGCCCTGTTTTAGTAGGCACCCCACACCAGGTAAGGACATCTAACATCACAAGTATTGCCTTTTCTGGTCAGGATATCCCATTTCAAACATCTGTTATTAACCTCACGATTAAAATGGACTCTAATTTTACATATGAGGCTCATATCAAACATCTGTGTAAGACGTCTTTCTTTCACATCAGGACAATTGCTTCATTGGCTCCCTGTTTTATTCAGAATTGAATACAAGGTTGCCCTTTTTACCCACCATTGCATCTATGGGGATAATCTCAAAGATCTCTTTACCTCACATACATCCACATACAACCTCTGCTTTGTGTCAATACATCTTCTGAAACCTCCTAACATCAAGCTTCATACTATGGGACACTGTGGTGCAGTTGCTAGAAGTCATTGCACAGCACGATGGAGTTTGACCAGTGGTGAACTCTTCTATGGAGCTTATGACGACTTCCTCCTTGATGGGCTAATGGTCCAGCTTAGGGGTTCCAATGGTGCCACTTGCATATGCCCACCTTGAAATGTGTCTTGATGTTACGGTGGACCAGATGGTGTCTAAATTCAGCTAAAAAGACATTCTGGAATTTGCCAATTATTTAATTCATCTGATGATCCTGAACAGGTCTGAGGTCTTGGCATCTTGGCAGAATCTAAAAATGGATTGCAGGGTGAGATGTGTATACAGGACACTACTCAATTGTCTGCTGCCATAGAATCCATTTATAGCACACTAGCATCTGGTGAGGGATAGGTGATCATCTCTCCAGCTGTGGTGTATTGCTCAGTTCCTGACCATGTGGTGCTCTGCTGTATACAGGGGGCCACGTATCCCCACTGTATCCACTGATTCCCCACTGTATCCCATATGATAAGAAGGAGCCCTGATGTAAAGATATTACTGATGTTGTGGCATGTTATATTGCTAAAGACCTTATGT
>JAAGKR010011270.1:17500-19920 GCA_011419295.1 Clarias macrocephalus
GTGTGTGTGTGTGTGTGTGTGTGTGTGTGTGTGTGTGTGTGTGTGTGTTTTAAGATTTAATTATTCATTAATAAAGATGTGACTTTATCTCCGACAACATCTCTGAAACTGAAAAATCTGAGATGAATTGTCTTTAGCAAGCTGTGACGACATAATTTTTCTCATGAATTTTTATTAATAATGGAGTTTGCATGTTCTCTCCGTGCTTGGTGGGTTTCCTCTGAGTACTCTGGTTTCCTCCCAGTCCAAAGACCTGCAGATTAGGCTAAGCGGTGTCCAAATTGTCCATAGTGTACGTGTGTGAGGAACTTCATATGAAGACATGCATCAAATAAGTAGAAGCTGTAGCACAAGGTTTGCATGCTAGGAAACATTCTCTTTGTGACTTAAAGCATCATGTGAAGCAGTAAGAGGTATTTTATGATTTCTTGGAAATGTTTTTGACAGAATTTTAATTATACAGTGGAACATTGGATTACGAGCATAATTCATTCCGGGAGTGTGTTCGTATATCGAAACACTCATGAACCAAAGTGAATCCCCATAAGAAATATTAGAAACTCTAATTATTCATTTTACAACCCCCCAAAAAACTACATAAAAATAATTAATACAAAACATAAAGTAAAAATAAAACAAATTAACCTGCATTTTACTTTCGAAAATGTAAAAAATAAATCCAGACAGATAAGTGTTTGTTAGTGAGTATGTGTGTGTGTCTGTGCGCGTATGCGCTGTGTATGAGTATACATGTGTGTTTGTGCGACACACCCTCTCCCTCTTCTCTCCGAAACACCGCCTCATCAGGAAAATTAACAATAAAAATCTCTTACACTCTTACACTAGTCTTTCACACTAATATAATCACTGTTGTAAAGTAAAAACAAAACAAATTAACCTGCACTTTACCTGTGTGTGTGTGTGTGTGTGTGTGTGTGTGTGTGTGTGTGTGTGTGTGTGTGTGTGTGTGTGAGAGAGAAAGTGAGAGTGAAGAAGAGAGGAGGAGGGGTGTGTGTGAAGGGGCACAGTATACAATGACGCACAAGCACACACATAACGGAATCAGTGCAGGCTGATACAGAAAAAAAAACGAATCTTTAACCTCTCTAATGAAACTTTCTTTTGTTTTACATGCGCACACACGTGTGTTATAATAAACAGTACATGCACACTGTACACACACACATACAAACACAAAATAAAAGATGTTTTACGCAGACGTGTGGTCACAGTGTTATAGTAAACAGTACACACATGCACGGATGTTGATTATACCAGTAAGAGACGAGCACTAAGACGCAGCATGGAAGACGCAGGAGAGAGAAAAACCATTGGCTCAGTTGTGATCATGTGACGCTCGGTGTCAAAACAAGAAGGGCATGAGTGCTACATGATACTCAGTACTCGTAAACCAAGACTTGCTCGTTTTTCAAGTCAAAATTTATTTAAAATCTTTTCTCGTCTTGGGGAACGCTCGCCACCCGCGTTACTCGCAAACCGAGTTTCCAATGTATATAAGAAACTTTGTAAATAAGGAGTCAGCTCTGCTGTACACCTGGTGAAGACTCCTGTAGATTAGAGTAACTTCTATGTATGTATCTATGTTTTAATTTATTTTAGGGTTTTAATAGAAAAAAAACAAAAACAAATCTATTGCATTGGAGATTGGAGACAGTTATAAATAGTTTTTCAATTTTCAAGCCTCAAGACAAGGGTCCCAAACTTGCAGCCCTATTCGAGGTAAGGAGCTCCTTAACACATCTCTGCTGTTTGTTAGATCAGAATTTAAATACAAAAATTGTCACAAACACACGGAGACGGACCAGAAGACTAGCAGTTAGCCCTGTAGCGTAGATGGTAAACCCAAACGCGGAAGTAGCGCGAGTAGGCAGGATAACCACGCTGTTTATTCTTAGAACTCTCTCGGAACGAGAGCAAGAGCTTACACAAATAAACCCGCGTTCTAATAACACACACTCAATCGAAAGCGAAACCCAAGAAGGTGAGTACTCACGATTAGGCGAACAGAGCGTCGGCGATAGCATGGGCAACTCAATGACTGAGCGATGTAATGCGCCATCTTGTCTCCTTTTATGCTTCCTGAATCGCGACCGTCTTACTTCCGGGTCCTCGTGCCGGCCGCGTTAGGAGTGCGCATGACAGTACCCCCCCGTCCAGGACCGACACCCGACGGTCCTGGGGTGGAGGATACCCGAAGACGGTAGTCCCGGATTAGCTCGGGGTCGAGAATGAACCGAGCCGGGATCCAGGAGCGCTCCTCGGGGCCATAATCCTCCCAATCGACTAGGTATTGTACGCCTCTGCCCCGAGGTCGCGAATCAAGGATCCGACGTACGGTATAAGCGGGACCGCCCTCAATGATTCGGGGAGGAGGAGCAGGGAGGGTGGGTGGAACCATA
>JAAGKR010011271.1:0-19919 GCA_011419295.1 Clarias macrocephalus
TTTTGTTGTTTTGGCTTGGTGCAGCACACTGACCGTGCACATTAACCGACGCTTCAACTGTTGCTCACGTTCCTGTTATTTTGGAGTTTTGGAGTTATGCAACTTGTTTTTGTTAGTTATTGGAGAATGGTGCACAGACCCTTCTGCATTTCCCAATCTATGACTCTGAGGGTTTCGTTCCAACTAGAAATATTTCAAGCGTCAGATTTATTCTACTTCTCATTTAAGTGTATATGTTGGATTTCTGAGAAAACTAAACCACACACCACCACAGAAGGACTCTTGGAGATTACTGTAGAACCCAGCCTACATTTTGAGAGTCTGTGTTTAGTCTCTAAGTTCTCTAAGGTGGTATATGGAGCTGTGTGGGTTGTGTTACGCATGATGATGGTCATATCATATCCCTGACATTTGCACTTCATACAGAAGAAAGAACTTTGTACTCGCGCCGCCGTACTGCTATCTCACCTACGCGGTTTTGCTCGGTGGCCGTAAGTACGGTTCATCATGATTCCCCGCGAGTTTTGGCGCCGTGATTGTTTCCATCTTTCCGCGCGAAAAATTAAACGTTTATTTATTTTTTTGACGGTCCTCGCGGATGCTTGCGGAACTTCCGGCGACTCACATGCTACTTGTCTGTTATTTTATTTAATTTTATACAATCTACAGGAAAGTTGTATTTGTCAAGCTCTAAGCTGTTCCCAATTACTAACCAAGCGCAGACTCCTATGTTTTATGTTGACGTGTTGCACATGTTGCTTGCCAATAAATACAGTTGTCAATTCATAATATTCCTCTTCTTGTAATTTTAATACTTAATTTACATTGTTGTTAGATGTTGTTTAATAGATAAGGCTTCAAGTAGACCCTGTAATCGGTGATCGGTATCGGCCGATACAGGTTTCAGTGATCGGAAATCGGTAATCGGCCTCAAAAATCCTGATCGCAGCACCCCTAATTGATAGCATTATTTTTATGTATTTTAAAACCTGAACATGCTAACAACAGACACAATCTTTGAATTAAACAGAAAAGACCTTAGATAAACATGATCTAAAACTAATTTTAACCCGATAAGGAGACATTTATTTAAAACTAATGGAAAGGAGTCTGTAGGAGCAAAGCCCTTGCTGTTATTTTTCTGCTGCAGGCATGGAGTGCGTTTTTGTTCAGTAAAAACAACCATCAGTTGTTATTTTAAGACACACAGTCAGGACAATAATGAACTGTAATGTCAAGTACATTTGCACTATTACTTTTGACTAGTTGTGTAAATGTGTTATTCTTAAATGAATAAAGGTTATAATGATTAATAAATTACTACGGTATAAGAGAAACACTTGGGGATGTGCTGTTATTGGAAAATATCAAGAACTTTACAGTGCATTATTTCCTTCTAACAGCATACCCTGTCATGTTTTATTTCTTTGTTTGATAGACATATCAAACATAATTTCCATGAGCTTTTACCAGCTTATGTACTGTACATTTTATATACGCTACGCGCGAGCACATACATACATGTGTTGCACGTTACACTTTGAAGTATGCACAGCCACATTGCAAATGGAGTTAAGCTGTGCGTGTGCTCATGTATGTGAGTGTACATTGAGCCTGGTTAGATTGTTTTGATGGCACTGAGCACATAATGAGTGCTGGATTCAGCTATGCCTGAGTAAATGAGAGGTTATCGTAGAGCTTCTGTACACAGTTGTGTAAAGTTGGAGGACTGCCAGGTTTTCTAAGCGCAGACTGAAAGAAAAGGCCCTGATGCTACCTGGTCACAACCCAGCCCTGACATCTGCTTTATCATCACTGATGAACTAAAATTTGTTTGCAAATCTACAAGCTGTTTGTTCCAGTTGTAGATTATTCATATCGTTGTTGAAGTGTATATTTGGTTCATTAATTCATATATTGGGCATGACCCTTACCTTGTTTTTTTTGTCTGTTTGTTTGTTTTGCATCATCTAACTATGCATGCAATTGTGCACCCAAGTACATTACGTTTGAGCTATTGTCTGTGTTACTAACCAACTGCACCCATTAGTTTGTTGGTCTTAACATCGCCATGACAACCAATCAGCCAATGAGCTCGGTTCTTCCTGATGTGGTGGATTGTACTCTCTTTGTGATGTCCTCGGCTCCTTCTTGAATTAGAGGAAAGCAAAATAATATCAGCTAGTTTCATTAAGGTGGCTTACAGTTAGACAGTCCTTATTTTACCTTTGCACTTACAGGCACTGCAGTACTAAAGCCAGCATGGGATGAGCAGGGACTGTGAAACAGGAAAGGAAAGAAAAATAATTATTTAGTCATTTCCTTGTCATCGTTCAGTTTAGACATGACTACAACGAAGTTTAACAACCTCCACGCCTAGACCAGTCTTTATTTGCTTTAGAGTTACTGCAGCATTGGCAGGTTGTGTGTGTATGAGGTTTGTGATGGCGTGCAGGGCAGAGTGTGCCAGGCCCGCTTCCACCCTCCCCGCTGCTGCAGCTGAGTCACTCGTACACTCCCCTGCTGGAGTCACACAAAGGGTAGAACAACAAAACCACACTTCCGTAGCCAGACAATACCCATCATTGACCCTGCTTTTGTGTTATTTTGAGGCCAGTTCTTCCCAGATAGCCAAAAACATGAACTGACTCGGTGATCCTGCTTAACGCCTGTAAACCTGTAAGAAAGGACCACAGCTGAACCACATGCATCATTGTTGGACCTAGCATAGCTGCTGCCCTAGAAAAGTTCCACCCATTTATCTCTTTTTCCCACTGGACTGTCATTTTAGACAGGATGCAGAAAAATTTGCTATTTCCACTTCTATGTACTTCGCCTATAATAAGCTGTGTGTGTCTTCACACCCTTTGCAGTGTAGTTATTTAATGATAAATAAGATCAGTAAGCAGATGTTTAGGTAAAAGTAATGAAAGAAGGTGGTCAGCTTTGCTTTGAGGTAAAGATATATACATTTTTCCACCAAAAGGAAAATATTGCATATTGTGGTTTATCACTTGTGTGAAAAGCTGCATACAGTATAGTGGGAGAAGAAAATAATTTTGTGGACTTTCTCCCACTGTCTATTGGAAAAATAGTTTAATATTCTTTCAGCTAATGTTAGGGCTTCAGCCTAGTGCTGTAACAGGTTGCTAAGTTTAGGTACAACGCTGAATTTGGATGGGGTATAATACTACATATTAGCACTTTTTATTTGTGCTTCTCAATATCATACCTGTCTCAGATTCCTCCAGTCAGTTCCACTTATCTGTCCTGTCTGGAAAAAGCCTAGTATATCAGTTTTCTTTTGCCCATGGAGCAGGACAGCAGCTGCATGTGACGACTCTTGCCCCTTCATGTGTTGGCCTTGCCAAGAACTGGCCCTAGTGCCCATACTTTAATAACAAATAATGACATCATCATGATGTACTATAGAAAGAATACATAAATATTAGTGTGACATCTATGAGAATAATTAAAACAAGAGCTGATAAAGTTCACAGATCCTAAAGTTTATTCTGTCTCATTGTTAATGATCATGGAATGAGTCGTGTAGCTCTATTAGTATTAGCGCCCCCTTGTTTTGAACTGAACATAATGGCTGCAGTGCGTGATTGCAGAGGCTAGGAAAGACTTGTACAGTAGTTCCAGCTAGGTGTAGAAGACTAGCGCTAGACCAGGCTACTTACAGAGTTTCTTGTGATTCTCAATAGTGTGGTTTCTCTCTCTGTTCTCTTATTTTTCTCTTTATTAGGCATAAACCCTCAAGATTTTCCCTCCAGTTAAATCTCCCTCCCCATCACATAGCAAAGGATGTTCTTGTTCCCTCTGGTCTTTCAATTACACACCTGCAGAATCATCCTGTCCCATTCCTGGGGTCCTCGGCGAGACTGCACCCTGATGCTTTCACCTGTTCACTCAGAAAATTGGGATGGTCGCTTCTTGCTCTTATTGCTCGATTATCTTTTTCTTCCTCTTTCTCTTCTTTCCCCCTTGCCCTGATAATTGTAGCTGTTTTTCCCTCCGTGTCTGCTTTCCCTTTGTCACTCTTTCTTCTCTTATTCAGTATTAGCTGTATAAAGTGATCTTCACAACTTGGGTAAATGGATAACAAATGCTTCATTTTGCTGATTAGACTGCTTTACTGCATTCACAGTATTGAGAATGAAATTTGTTTTTAAATGGGCAGTAAATTATTATATAGTTTTCGTTTTTTTATTCTGTATTTGTTTTCAATCTCATGTTTGATTGGCCTTTATTGAACATGTAAATTTTGGTAACCTGTGTGTCCGTCTTTTTTATTTTAAATCCGTGATTTTTCCAGGATTTTTTTTTTATTTATATATATTTTACCTAATTGTAACTAGTAAAATATCCAAAGGTGAACCAAGAGATGAGGGGACAGCTGTGCCTGCAAACATTATTACAGTTAGTGGCGGCATGAAATGGCATGCACATTAGACTTTTTCTGCTTTTTTTATGATTATTATTATTATTATTATTATTGTCCTTGAGTATTAATTTGAATTCCATATTATGTTTACAGCGCTTGTAAATGCTTGCTCTGCCTTTGGTTTAAACATGACAATGCAATAGCTCTAAGTCTAGGGCATGTTCTCAGTTTCTTGCTCTGCTGGACAGTGCTGTAACATTTTTTCAGCATCTACAGTTTAAAGTCAAAAGAGAAATAACTATAAATACAGACTTCAGCAGCACCACAAGCAGGGCCGCTCCAGTTACCCTTCTCAAGCCTGCTCTGTTACATGGCTGGAGTTTCAAGTAGTCAGCTAATCTTAACTGTGCCTGGTATGTATGGTTAGTAATTACATATAATGTTTACCAGAGTATCAAAACAAAGGGACTGAGAAGGTTTTATGAAATAACAAAAAATGGACTACATTTGTGTCTACTAGTCATATATAATCATTGAACGCTAAACATCTAGATATGTTAAGGTTCTCGATTTGATTAAATAAGGGAATGCTGATTTGAGATCAGTCTCGAGTTCACACATGTCTGCAGTCTGATCAAGAAGATGAGGCACTTGCAATTCATCAAATGCTTTTAAATGCACCTTAGGTAAAACACCAAGAGAAAACGAAAAGTCCTGCACGTGAATAAGTTCGCTGTCGTACTCCAGACTGCAATTTGTCCTCTGAAATAAAAGTAGAGGATTCTGTCTACACTAAGGTTCAGCTTGTTAACTGAATGTTATGTCAGTAGTGCACTTGTGTGATAAATTGAACACTACACACCTACATCATATCACCTGTCGATTACGCCATTTCTGATTTCTTCTCGCAATTAACATGCGTCACCTCCAATCTCACCGAAACACTTCCCCGAGACAGTAAAAGGTGTAAACCTCGAACAAACATTTGTCTTGTTATTCTAATAGACATCATTATTGTGTTTAGTGGAATGTGGATTATTTATTGAGATATATATATATATAAATATATATGATGTTAACTTTGGTTTTCTAGAGCAGTAGTGCTGACCTGTAGACACTATCGTAGAGATTAGAACTGCATATATATATATATCTATTCATCTGTCTGCATTGTGACGGTTGTTGAATCTTCAATAAAGATTTCATTTGCGAAGTTTGGCAGTGGTTTATCATGAAAAATATTACATGTAGATATATTTTTACATTTATAACTTTTTGTAGGGAATAAAAACAGATAACGGCTATGAATGCTATAAACTCTAAATGCTATGGATGCAAATTATGAGGTCCTTGATACTCCATTTAATTCACTTTCAGAGGAACTGAAAATGCCATTTCCTTTTAAATATTAATGAACATTAAATTAGTAATTTTAATATCTTTTCATCTATTTGTAAAAGTCTGAAATGTGTTTTTTTTTCTGATACGCGGAATTATAGAGGGCAAGCTGTCCTTATAGACTGCATGTTTATCAATGCGCCACCTGGTGGTCTCACTAAGTAATGAACTTCAAAACCAAACACTGCTGCATGCCCAGACATGTCTGAGCACTTCTGTCAGGAAGACACGTTCATACATACATACATACATACATGTGTATACATACACACAACACGGTATGTATTCAGCCACTGCAGGAGAAATTGGGTTGTTCCATATCTGATATCTGTAGTTTCTAGCATATTGCAGATTTACAATGACACAAAATTTTTCAAGTCCAAATTCCAAAAAGGCTGGTTGCATGAGAAGACAAAATAATGCAGAGACTCCCAATGTGGAATCAGTCCAACACTGCAGCTGGAATTGCTTGCCAGTCCAGCACCGAACAGGGTAAGGATCAGTTTTGGCATAAAGGGTCTGACTATTTAGGAGAATTTGGACTAAAACCTCCACTCTGCAATGATCAATCCTTTCATCAACAGATAGAATCAAAAGGCTAGTTAAACCGTTACGTCCAGCATCAGACTGAGGAAAGACACAGTCTAAAGTGTGAAAAGAAGTCGTCAGTTAAAGTTTGAGGAGAAAGTGGATTTGGGGGTATTTTCTGCAGCAGGAGTTCGGCCTCTTATGCAGCTAAATGACAGAGTAAATGAAAGTGTTTTATCAGGACCTTTTTTATACCCGCCTAAAGCAGTTGTTTAAAGCCGAGTCTTGATCTAAACCTGATAATTAAAAAAAAATCTCTGGGGGGAAAAACCTTAGCATCAAAGATATGGCTAAGAAACACAAGAGCAGTGTGAAAAACGAGTGATGTCCTGTGGTTTTTTTGTGACTGCTGTAACCTCTTAAAATTAACTATAATTATCTTATCTTTTTGAATTGGAGTTATACATATATACATACACATAAAGTAGCAAGAAAAAGTATGTGAACCGTTTGGAATGTCATGGTTTGCTGCATTCATTTGTCGTACAGTGTGATCAGATCTTCATCCAGATCAAAGGTATTGACAAATATAATGTGCCTAAAATAATAATGATAATTCAAGAGTTGCTTTGACTGAAAAAAAAAAAAACACTCAAACTACAGTATGGATTTTTCTTATGAAAGATCAGAATTTGTGTTATTAATTTAGGCACATTATACCTTGTCAGTGCTCTTGATGTAGATGGCAATCGCATTTAATCACAAATTAATGCAGAAAACCATATGCCAAATATATGCCTCTCTTCTGATGGTTACATGATCACATCAATGATGGTGTGACTACTGACTTTAAAAAAAAATTTTTTTTTTTGGAAAAGGAAAACATCATCTAGGACATCCTAGCAATCCAATCCTTTTTTTTTTATTACTGGGTCATAGACAAGTAGCTTTTTTGTGAAGTTTTTTATTTTATTGGCTGTATTAATGATTCTTATAAACCGAATTCTTGGCGAACACTGAGGCGTTTTTTTTTTTAAACCAGCAAGATCTGGCAACACTTTTATTACCTGACTTGTCTGCAACCTCTATTCTAAAAAAAAATAAAATAAAATTGTCCAATGCACATGTGACAAAACTTGCAGTTCTTTAAATGTCCACTACGCTACAATGACCAAAGACTGGCAGCAAAAGTGAATCACTCACCGTAGACCCCATATTAAAATGTCCAACTTTACAACAGAAATAAACAGGTAAATAAAAAGGTTTTAGTCTCTATATTTGAAATTCCCATTCATGACAACTGTACAGGGGTGAATTTTTATGTATCTCACCAGTTAAAATTACATTAAGCCAAACAGTGTTGCTGATTTTGATCAACAGCGACACTGCAGATGTCAAAATGCTACAGTAGCTGTCTGCTATGTATCACTTTAGCGATCAACTAACTGGAATCATTGTAGTTTAACTTGAAATTAACTTGACGCAAGAAATGTAGGAGTTGGCACGGGACAACATGTAGGGTACGGGTAACAGATTTCAATCAAATGCCAGATAACTTTGACCACCATAGTATTTTAGATAAATAAAATCAAAGCTAGGATAAAGAGACATGTTTCAGAAAAGCAGTTAGTTTATTTCAAATGACTCCAGGCATATGCAACCAATATAGTTGCTGTGTTTCATTTATTTCCATAATGCGCCACCATAACCTCTGTTAAGTTTTGGTACATTCAGGAAGTGGTTATCGTGTTGTAGAATTATAACTGTACATTCAGCATAGTGTAAGTGTTCGAGACAGCTAACACTATGCTTGTTGTCCAGGAAAAAATGTAGAATTATTTCAAGTGCCAGACCACATGAAATAAAAACAGTAAAAAATAGACTCAGGACATGTAGAGCATGTAATTTAAGTGTCATGGCCAGACTGTCATTATAAAGGAGAGTCATCTTTACTTTAGCTGATTTGAACAAACATTACTTGCAGAAAACAGAATGAGATTGGTCTTTTAAAATAAGAGAGCCATTTTAATGGATTAATGAGCAGGAAGAAGCCTTGCTGTTGTTAAGAGGCTGTAGTCAGAAAGGTGTCTGTATAGGATATAATAGGAGTTGTGTGTGTGTGTGTGTGTGTGCGTGTGTGTGTGTGTGTGTGTGTGCGTGTGTGTGTGTGCGTGTGTGCGTGCGTGTGTGTGCGTGCGTGTGTGTGTGTGCGTGTGTGTGTGCGCTTTTACATATATACAATATAGGCACCCCTGCAGTTCTGTTAAAAAAAAAAAATGCAACACTTCTCTCAGAAAATTACACTGGAGCAACACAAAAAACATAGAAGAAAAGTCAGAATTCACACAGAACTCAAAAATAAGCAAAATTAATGAAAAATTATAACGAAGGACTGTTGGAATGGTGAATAGAGAAACCCCGATTAACTTCCAAACACATACAAGCTGGTCTGCAGACACAAGGTACAACAGTGTCACCTCGCACCATCCGTCGCCATCTGAATAAAATCTCTCTCAACATGTTTTTTTTTTTTTTTTTAACTGATGCTTATTGGGTGTTTTTCTGTGTGGCCAGTTCTCTCTCTCTGTGTGTGTGTGTGTGTGTGTGTGTGTGTGTGTGTGTGTGTGTGTGTACGCAGTATTTATAATTGTAGTAATTGAGTGCAGAGTGTAAATTTAAATACAGTCTTAGGCCTCTGCAGACTTGTGTGTGTTTTGTAAGTTCATGTCAATAAATAGTTTGGACACACCCTCTTATTCCATGGTTTTCTTGATTTAAAAAAAAAAAATTCTTTCTACATTGTAAAGAAATGCTGAAGGCGTCCTATGCATATAATCTCCTTTGAACATTTGATAGAAATGTGTCTGCTACTTATGCTTATATCTGTAAAGCCCTCGTATCTAATCTGAGGTGCTGGTTGTTAATTGGTGATTTTTGAAGCTGGTGACTTCTACTCCTCAGCAGATGCATGTTTTGGTGTCGCTTTTCTGGGATTCTCTCCATGGGAGCCAGTTTCATCACGGTGCTTGCTGGGTTTTGCAAATGCTCTTGATAAAACTGTTCTTGCAGGAACTATTCCCGAACAGCTGACCTTCATGTCTTATAATAACAACTGACGACTGTTGTTGTCATTGTTTTGTAATTATCTAACGCAATGTGGTATTTTATAGTTTTGAAAAAAATGCAGTATTGTTTTTAAATGTGAAATCTTAACTTGTGTTCAAGCGTTTGACTGGTATCCAAACTTTTGATTGGTACTGTATGTTTAAAAATGTAGTAAATTAGTGCTGGTGTGTGTTTGAAGGATGGTAGTGGGGCTCTGCACAGGGGTGGCTCTCTGGGAAAGATTAGAGATGTGCTGCGCAGAAGCAGTGAAATGCTGGTGAAGAAACTGCAAGGAAATGGACCTCCAGAGCCGCGCTCGACCTCCAAGTAAGTACACAATCGATAGAGTTGCTGTACTGGTTAGCACTGTCGCCTTGCACATTTGGAGTCCGAGTTCGAATCTCGTCTCTGTGTGCATGGAGTTTGCATGTTCTCCTCGTCCTTGGTGGGTTTTCCTCCGGGTACTCTGGTTTCCTCCCACAGTTCAATGACATGCAGTTTAGGCTAACTGGCGTTCCCAAATTGCTCGTACTGTGTAAATGAGCATGTTGGTGTGTATATGTGTGTGTGCCCTGCGATGGATTGGCACCTCATCCGGGTGTACCCCGCCTCGTGCCCTAAGTCTCCTGGGATAGGCCCCAGGCCTCCCGCGACCTGTATACAGGATGAAGCGGTATAGACGGTGAGTGAGTGAATAATACATCATTGACCTCAATTTTAATCAGTGGTAGCTGCATGTGATATTAAGTCTACTGTTTATCAATGGGTAAGTCAGTCCTTTGGTTTCTGCGGCAAGTGGGAGTTAAACGCGACAGAGCCAGCGTGGCTATCGCATTTCTGTAGTGTCGGGAACAAGCCAGAATACAGGACATTCTAACGCAGCATATCCGGTATCCAAAACGAAGTTGATGTGGCTGTTGCTCTCTTGTAGCTGCGGTGGCAGTCCCAACTACTTTTCCCTCCTGTTGCTGATCAAGTCTAAGGGGCATACAACAAGGGCATTAAAGCACCTCAGTCCTAGCTCAGCTCCCCTTTCATTCCTCCTAACTTCTGACACACCCCCTTTGCTCCATGCTTGCCAATTATTAAAGAAGGGCTGAAAATCCATTATTAAACATCAGTCAGTTAATTTTTTTTTTTAATCAGCCCAGCCCGCTCACATTCCAGCTGATGGCGAGGCCGCATGCCAAATGAGCTCTCACTGGAGAATCCATGACTACAGACAGAACACTATTTGCGCTGTGCGTTCTCTTCCACATACAACAACTCACAGGATCCCAACCTTGAGTTAGTGAAACTGTGATTGCGAGAGTACCGGATGCCTTTCCTCCTGGTGGCGAACACCAGTCACGCTCCTGTGACTCCCAGCAAGAGATGACCGTGGCACTGTCTTACTTTCCTCTTGCGCCACTCAGGGGCCTGTTTTGTTGAAATTCTTGTCTGTGATAATCACATGTACCACAGTCTGATACATAGAGTATAGGATAAATAATTCTAGGATTTTCAACATTTGATTAAGACTAATATGTTTGACATGGATCGCATTGGATTATTTGGATTGATGCATCAATGATAAAAGCAGCAACTAAAATGACTAGAAACCTAAAAAAATACATCTTTGTACAAGCTTGTTTAGAAAATAAAAAAAAATTCAGTGATGTTTAAATAGTTGAACGAGAGGATTTACTCATAATTCTAGTAGTTTAAATACTCACTGGACTCAATGATGTCATTTCTAAATGGGTTAGCAGATCAAATAACTACAGCAAGAATCAACATTGTATTGTCCCTTTAGTTAAATTGAGTTTTTCCTATTCTTCATCTTTTCTTCCCAACAGTATGAAGCGTGCTGCCTCCCTCAACTACCTGAACAGGACAAATGACGATCCCTTCCAGGTAAACACTACACACAGACCCCACTGTTCAGACTTTTCCCAGTATTTACTCTGGCATAAACACGCTTCAGCTTAAATCTGGTGTTAAAAGGACATTAAGGTTCTGCAAACATGTTACTGAGCCTGAGATGAATGACAAATTTGCTCAAATAAACTAATGAGTTTATTCATGATGGAGTCATGAAGCAACACATAATTCTTTTTTTTTTTTTTTTTTTTTGGTGTCCAACTTCTCTTTTTCCTTCGCAGTATCAGAGCCTTGGGATAAACAAGTTGAGGCAGAGCCGTGGCTTGAGCTCAAGTAATTTGGATCTGTACAGTGGAAATTGAAGAAAAAATGCATCTACAACTCCAGCTATGACCTTACCATGCTGTTCCTACTTCATGACCCAGATGCTTCATTTTGAATACCAGCCACACCTGACAAGAGCACAGCTATGCACAAATGTGGTCCTGTAATAAATTAGCCCATGCTCTTGCAGAGTTTGCAATCTCCAACTCTTACTAATACAAAATACAGTTTAGAAGTTTGTTAGAAGTTTTTTTTTTTTTCCTCCTTACTTTCTGTTACCACACTTTCTCTCAGCTATGTTACATGATATATGTGTCATGGATTAATGACTACTGACTACCTTTTTAGCCAGGAAACATATCCTAGATGGTGCCATATTAGTTTATTTAATTTTTAGATAGCAACTTTGAGAGAAACAAAAAACATTTTTCTATTGTTAAATTTACTGGGGTCATATAGCAGAACTATTAATGCATTTTAGATTTGTATAAATGTTAATTTGAAACTTGTTGGTATGTTTATTTTTAACGTAAAAGAAAAATGTCAGACTTTGTAAATACTTTTTTACTTTGTAGGGGATGAAATAGAGAGAACCGTTAGAGAAAAATATCTTGAAATATTAAAACTTGGTTACTAAAGTGCATTTGGACAAACATCAATGAATGAGTCAAAAATTATCCACACTTTGCTTATAATATAACGTCTGTTGGCCGCGCTGTCGTCTTAGTGCTTTCCGCTCAAGGCTACCTTCTCCCCAGCCACTGCAGTGCAGGTGTGAACGTGTTACATTGGTTCATTCGTAACTGCGGTGCGAGCAAAAATGGATGCTCCACTGGTGCTGTTATTTACAGTATCGAAGACTTTGTATTCCTTGAATGGATAGAGAAGTTTGAGGGCAGTCGTTCATGTGTTCGCCAACAACAATGACCCAGACACCCATCCACATACACAGCTGATGACAACACTGCATATAGTCCTGATCTTGTTGCATCAGGTCCCCTGAAAGCAGCCCTACAAGGACGAAAATTCACTTTTTCGCTGATGAAGAACTGAAGACTGCAGTGCATTCGTTGCTCGCAGCTCAGACTAAAACATATTTTAACGAGGGAATACGAAAGCTTGTTGTCAGATGGACAAAGTGTATTGAAAAGCAAGGAGAAAAAAATATGTATTTGTAATTATCTTCTAAAAGTTAATGCAAATAAATTCTACAGCCAAAGTGCGGATGATTTTTGACTCACGCCCTTATAAAACGAGACACTACATGCCGTTTAAACACTAACTATTAATTCCGTAAAGGTTTGTCTTATGTGCATTCTTATTGTATACTGCTTCTTAAAAGTGAAAAATGAGTCTCTTAATGATATAATGTTAATGACTGTTACTCCTGGGCTTTACTGTAAACATTAACATGATGGTGGAATGTTTTTTTTTCTTCTTCTTCTTTTATTCAGAATGCTATTTTATTTAAAAGAAAATCTTTGCACATAACCGGAGCTTTCTTTTAGAGTGATCCTTCCACTGATTTGTGTTACTGAAACTTGCGCTGTAATATTTTCACTATAGTGAAATGTGCTATGAACTAGGTTCACTGGGAAACCAGTGATGTATAATGATGTGCCAATTAAGCACAAGGTTTGTTGAACGTGAGCGGTAGGGGAGTTTCTCAGGTAATGCCAAAGTTTTTAGATGTTTATGTAATGCATATGAAATGCTTCAATTGTGCTAAAATGTAAACATTGTAATATTATATATAAAAATGCATTGATGTTGGCAAAGTAAAAAAAAATCTGATTGTCAGTTGTTTAAGTCACGGTCATATTGGTCTTTCCTGTGAGCTACTTTTGTGTATGATGATATAGTTTTTTAATGATGCATGTAGTATATTCCTTTAAAAGAACCCAAAGACCAAAAACTAATGTAATAAGGATTTTTTTTAAAAATTGTTACACAAGGCAGTGTATTTAAATGTTTTATAAGCCCTGAAGACTTTTATTGGTAGACGTTATGTGATGTGATGGTGATGGGAAAAGGTCAATATGGATTTTAAAGAGCACTCTGCATGACTTCAGCTTAACTGTAAAATGCTTTCCTTTAAACTCCACAGGTGTTGGGTACGATAGCTATAGAAGCCCTGCTGATGGGTAAAACTGCCATCTGTATGATTTCTACCCTCATATTGTGTGACGTCCGAGGTGAAAATAAATCGTTCAATCTTCTATGGCATTTATTTGTTGATTGCTGTTGCTTTATTTTAAAAATGTACACTTCAGTAAAGTCATAGGAAAACATTTAAGAACACATTGTGGGTAATTGTGGCGATGGAGTTACCGTCACCAAAGTGATGTTGATTATAGCAGTACAGTATGTCCCATCATACAAAGCAGTGACACTGGAGACTCCTTTCAAAAAATGCTAAATAAACATGTCTTACATTTACATTAAGCACTTGGCAGATGCTCTTATCCAGAGCGACTTACAAAACGTGCTTTGAAGTTTCCATCATTGGATAGATACTTGCACTGGGTTTTGTGGTGACTAAGTGCCATCAGTCAAACACAGTTAGGAAGTGGATTTATTTATTTATTTATTTATTTTAATATTTATTTTCTTCGATTTTGTTTACCATATAAGACCCTGTAAATCAGGCATCAATATGAAATGCTAATATCTCAAAAAGAGTACCCCAGTATGAGCATGGCACACACCACTACAGTCAGAGCTATAAAGTCTTAATAAACACCTGACCGATCAGAATGAAGAATTCAACAGCTCAGTGGTAGACATATAACAGCCGTGTGTTCTTACTTGTATTATAAATCTAAAGGTACCAGTGAACTGCACGACCATGAACTTGTCACTGCCAGTCACTTATAAAATATTGAGTTCTCCAGGGTTTTTAAACTTCACAGCAACCACCAGAGCTCTCTTTCTAACTCTTCCCTCCGGAGCTCAGTTTTACACACCACTAGGCAGCTATGAAGAAGAAAGCATTGCCAGAGCAGGAGATTTCATTACCGCATTCATTTTTCAACACAAAGTTGAAAAAAAGTGTTCGAGTTGACGTCTCTGTTCTGCTCACCTTGGAGTGACAGCGGAGATGGAATCATAAAGTGCTCCCGCTCTTACAGCGTTTCATTAGTGCATTCGCTCTGACAGATTTGCTGATGATGCAAATAAAGCGGCTGCGTGGCAGAAAAAATTATAACCTACTTCGGAGACACGGGAGACATGAATTACAATCGTTCTGCCAGAAAAGCAGCGGAAAGCTTTGCTGCAATTTCTGGTTTGATAGTTTAGCTTAAGGAGGTTAGTCAGAGGGTAAATGTTCGAGAATCGTTTCAGATGAAATGACCTTCCTTGGAATGAGTTAATTTATTCGAAGAGTATTCTTCCTCCTGGAGTACTGTATTTAACCTGCCTTACTAAGTTCAGCTAATTGAAACAGCTGCCTATTAATTATTTAGAAAGCTTCCTGCTGGGCGGTTTAGTGGGGTAGCCACCTCAAAGCTACATGTCTGATCTCAGGTTACTGCCCATAAGAAATGTTACCATGGTATTGGTACCACAGTATATACAGTAGTACCATGGTACAGTACTTACTTGCTGATATAGTACATATATCACAGAACGGTACACAGTTCTACCACGGTACATACTTTGGTACTACTGTTGTATGTAGTCTTCCTGTATTAAACCATACCTGCACTATGAACTAACATATCTAATACGGTACAGTATGTATAAACATACCGTCTTAGTGCTTTGGTAGCCACTGTGGCAGAAAATATGTGACAAAGTACTGTGGTACACACCATAGTTCCAATACAGTACTAAAATAAAGTTCCACAGTACCTAGCATGGTATTCGTCAAAGGGGTATGGTCTAATCTGCATGTCTTTGGACTGTGGGAGAAAACCGGAGTATCCACCAAGCACAGGGAGAACATGCAAACTCCATGCACACAGAAACGGGAATCGAGTCGAGTTTTTTTATTTGTTAAAAAAAAAAAAAAAAAAAAAAAGCTGTGTCAACTGAACCATTTGTGTATTCTGTGCCATATACATCTAAGGTGCTAAAAATAAATAAATGAACAAGGTAGCATGGTGGTGTAGTGGTTAGCACTGTCGCCTTGCACCTCCAGGGTCGGGATTCTGAGTGCATGGAGTTTGTATCTTCTCCCTGTGCTTGGTGGGTTTCCTCTGGGTACTCTGGTCCAAAGAGATCCAGATTAGGCTTATTGGAAAACTGTAGTTTCTAGTGCGAGAGAGTGGGTGTGTGAAGAGTGTGTGTGTGTGTGTGTGTGTGTGTGTGTGTGGCGTGTGATGGATTGGCACCCCTTCCAGGTGTAATGGGTCGCGAAGGCTTAGGGCATGAGGCGGGGTACACCCTGCCAACCCATCCAGAACACACAGGGAAAGCCAACCTGCATGTCTTCGAACTGTGGGAGGAAACCGGAAAACCCAGAGGGAACCCACCGAGCACGGGGAGAACACGCAAACTCCGTGCACACAGACCCAAGGTGTGAATCGAACCCTGACCCCACACCACTGTACAACTTGACTCGCTCGCTCACTCACTCACTCATCTTTTATACCGCTTTATCCTGTATTCTAGGTCATGGGGGGGCTTAGGGCACAAGGCAGGGTACACCCTGAACAGGGTGCCAATCTATCGCAGGGCGCACACACTCATTCACACACTACGGGCAATTTGGGAACGCCAGTTAGCCTAGCCGGCATGTCTTTGGACTGTGGGAGGAAACCGGAGAACCCAGAGGGAAACCCACCAAGCACGGGGAGGCGGGAATCGAACCCTGACCCCACACCACCGTATACTGTCGCTTTAACCCGTGTTAAATCCTTTGATCAGAGTGTGTTTCAGTCAGAAAGCTCTGATCTGATCCAGACTTAAAAGAGTATATGTATTTAGATGGGTTCGAACAACTTCTTGACTTTGGAGGTTTTGCGCCCTGCGCTGCCAGGAGGCTGCAGTGTTGTCCTTGTTATTCATCAGCTCTCACCCGAAACCGGAAGCTGTGGAGAGAGAGAGAGAGAGAGAGAAGAGAGAGAGAAGGAGCGAGCCGGGGGGACAGGGGGGGAAGAGAGATGCGGGACTGCTGTAGGGTCTCTCAGGACTGATCCTGCCCTGACACTGAGGACACGCGCGTTGAGCAACACGGCCCGAGACTCCTCCATGCGCTGCGCGCCGCTCCGGAAACACCGGCTCTGTGTCTCAACACTGCGAAAGGTGGACTGAGCGCGGCAGCGCGGGAGATCTGTTAGATTCCTCCCTCCGTGTTTGACTCTCACCTGTGCGCTTCAGTCGGGAAACAGTAGCGGCGACATGGACACAGCGGACACAGCGGCGCGGGTCGGAGCGCAACCCGGGAGCTGCGCGAGCTTTAGGAATAGAACAAGATCGACTCTTTTCTCTGTGCGGATGAACAGTTTTCTCGCGATCGCGATCTTCTGTATGAAAGGTGAGCATTTGGAAAGCTTCTCTCTCTCTCTCTCTCACACACACACACACACAACAAGTAGTTTGAGATTGTCTTGTCACTGTTTGTCCACACCTGGATCAGGCCTTTCTCCTCTGGGCTCTGATCCCTGTTGCATGAACTACCTGATATATATATATATATATATTTTTTTTTCCTAAACCTCCCCAAAGCCATACATACTGACTATACTGTATATATATAAAATCTACACACTTGCATTGAAATCATCTCCATAAAAATGCTTTTTGGTCACTATTACAATGAGTAATAAATAAATAAATAAATAAATAAGCAAGCTCATATTATAACCAGATGTGTGTATGTATGATGTGTTTGCACAAAATCCCATACACTCATATACTTTCCAAAACATCAAATTTTTTTTCCGTCTTCGACAAAATGAGATGGGGACCCTACATCTAGTGAGGGTATTTATTTATTTATTTATTTATTTTATTTATGAGTTATATGCACATAAGTTAATATTAGTTGAGTCAGTCAAAAAAAAAAACTTCTGGAAAAGAAAAAAAAAGTATGATAGTATAATATATTGATATACATGATAATCTTACTAATTTCATACTGTATATATCAATATATATCGTATAGCAATAAATTTAGTATTAACATATTTATGCGTGTTTTTCTTTCCCTGAACTGTGTATACATTTTTTTTTTGGTTCTCTCTGTATTTGTTGAGGCATTTAGATTTTAGATGTCTGTATATTTGTGTTGCTCATTAGTTATGGGGTGGAAGCCAGGGAAGGGGGGGGGGGCATAATACATACAATATAAACTACAGCTAAAATGAAATCTTGTCTATTCATAATCTGATCTTAATGCCTCTACATTCCTTTCAAATGAGCTCACACACAGTTATGTGCTATGTTATTATTTGGAACCTTTTCTATGGCTCAGAATGTATCAGCGAGTCAGGATTTGCATGCAGAATAGACAGTAAAAATGGTGCGCCGTATTAGAATAGTTCAGTGAACTCATGCTCTCAGAATTACACTTCATGTGTTTGACTGATATGCGCATTTGTCTGGGTTTAATTGTCTTGTCGCTGTTTGTGTTCACATCTGGATCAGACCTTCTTTATCAAACCTGGTCTCTGATCCCTGTTGCATGAACTACCTGAGATATATAAAATCTACATACTTGCACTAAAATAATCTTCCTAAAGCTGCTTTTTGATCACTATTACAAAAAAAAAGAAAAAAGAAAAAAAAAAAGCTCATATTATAACCAGATGTGTGTATGCTGTGTTTGCACAAAATCCCATACACTCATTTACTTTCCATTATGTAAATAAATCTGTAGCTGGAAAACATCACATTAGTGTAGCTATATGGGTTGGAATATTAGTTTCCAAATATTTGTAAAGGCATTTAGATTTTAGATCAGTTACGCTCATGTCTGGATATCTGTGCTACTCATTAGTTATGCGGAGGAAACCAGGGAAGGGGGGCATAATACATATAAACTACAGCTAAAATGAAATCTTTCTATTCATAATCTGATCTTAATGGCTTTACATTCCTTTAAAATGAGCTCACACACGGTTACGTGCTATGTTTTTATGTGTAACCTTTTCTATGGCTAAGAATGTATCAGCAAGTCAGGATTTGCATGCAGAATATACTGTGATAATGGTGCGACGTATTACAATAGCTGAATGAATGCCTGCTCAGTGAATTACGGTTCATGTTTGTCAGCCATGCACATTTAATAATAATGGCATTTGGTAATTAAATTTATCGAGAGTGACTTCCATTATGTCATGTCATTACACATATGAGAAGATGAGGGTTAAGGGCCTTGCTTAAGGGCCCCACTGGAGCAAGCTGGTAGTGCTGGGGTTTGAACCTTGGACCTGGGAATGTGGGAACTTCCAGTTTGTAGTCCAAACCCTTACCCACCAGCCTACCCTTACCCTCTATACAAAACTGAACCTACGTCGTAGACAGAAATTTGTGGCTATTTGGAACAGAGATGTGCATACTGGAAATGTCTGTCCCAAATTGCAGAATAACAATAAAAGCATGTTTATAGAAAAATTTATTATTTAGGCTTGTAGGGCAAAGAGAACACTCAAAGAACAAGTTAATCGCTTTGTGTCTTTAACATAATACTGGATCATGAGACAACAGTAAAAATTAATTAAGTCTCAGGCTTTTCATTCAAATCAAGAAAATAAAAGAGAAATGTCTTTTTGTTACACAAAAATAAGAATATACAGAAACACATTGTTCTAGATTTTCTAGCCTCCTTCACTGATCTCATTATTATACAGGCTTATTCTAAATCTCATCAACTTAAAAAAAGTAGCTCTGTACACCTTTAAATACCTAAAATAACTTAAATCTGATGACATTTTATTCATATTCTACAAGTTTTTCAAAAACAACAAAGAGTAAAGCATAAAGACATGACATTTTATTTAAAATGTGCATTATTAATTGAAAGTTCTGGGGCAGAACCTCTTAATAAATAGCCAAAGTATCAGGATGCACATTTAGGAACAATGTGTATAATTAGTAAAAAAGTAAACAGTTGGAAATAGTTTGAGAATCTCTGCTCTGAAACAGATTGGGCTACAGTTTTGTTCTTCCTCATCTTAAACATGTAGTGTAACTGAACAGTACACAAGTAATTAAAGGCACAGAAGATGCATGCTTAAGGATACCGCGCTCTCGACTTTTTCCTCCCGTGAGTATAAGACGAGACTTTTCCTGCTTATCTGCTTATCGCCAAAATATTCCATCATTTCATCATGCCATGACACACTACCTCCATCTGGCCCAC
>JAAGKR010011272.1:0-10674 GCA_011419295.1 Clarias macrocephalus
TCTCTCTCCCTCTCTCTCTCTCTCTCTCTCTCCCTCTCTCTCTCTTTCTCTCTCTCCCTCTCTCTCTCTGTCTCTCTCTGTCTCTCTCTCTCTCTCTTTCTCTCTCTCTCTCTCTGTCTCTCTCTCTCCCTCTCCTTCTCTCTTTCTCTCTCTCTCTGTCTCTCTCTCTCTCTCTCTCTTTCTCTTTCTCGCTCTCTCTCGCTCTCTCTGTTTCTTTAAGAAAGAACATTTCTTGCCTCAGAACATTCTTGGGAGGAGCACAAAGTCAAGGAACACACACCTCCACCACACTGGAGTCTGAAACTTTGTTACTTACTGTACAATCATCACTACATATCAATTTAGACAAATAATGATGAACAGATGTGGTTATGGTGATTTACTTTGGTTGTAACTTTTCTTCTGGAATCTAACAAAATCACTTTTTTGCCCCCAAGATACTTATGGTGAAGCTTTATAAAGACAGCTCAAAAAGTCGTTGGGAAGAAGTAAGTCTATGGCAGAAAGTTTGATATTTAACACACAAGACCCCGCTTTTTAAAGAAACAGAATGAAGGATATAACACAAAACCAAAGAGACCACATGGAGCACATTTTGTAAGAATGACACATGAAGAATGGCATTTTCTCTGACACTTTTAGGGTTAAAAGCCCAAGAGTATCTCCAAAACATCGAACATTTGTCCCTCTGATGAACTCATTCTTGATCCTCTCCATCTTTGTCCCGCCCAAAGAGAACCTCAACACCTTCATCTCTGCTACCTCCGACTCTGCCTCCTGTCTTTTCTTCAGTGTCACTGTCTCTGTACACCTTTCCTCTTTCATCTCACAACACACCTGACACTTTTCTCCACCCACCACAACCTGCCTGTTCCCACCTCTTCACCTCCTCCTTTCCACACTCTCCGTTGCTCTGGACCGTTGACCCTAAGTACTTATAGTCTGTACTGCACCTTCTTTACCTCTGCTCCCTGTAGCCTCACTTGGGTCCTTCTCATTCACACATATATTCTGTCTTGTTACTGTTAACCTTCATTGATTTAATAACATCTCATATTGTATACTGTATTTAACCTGGTCTGACTACATTTCTTGAACAAATTGATCTAAAACAAGTTTCACAGCAACATTTTCTAAACTTGTTTTATATCAGTTTGTTCAAGAAATGTAGTCAGACCAGGTTAAATATACAATATGAGATGTTATTAAGTTATTAGAATTGTTCGATTGGATGAAACGTACTTTCAGTAACAAACAAACAAACAAAAAGCAAACATTTTGTTCTGTCACATGTGCTACCCGGGCACACCAATATTTTAGAACTTATGTCATGGGTGCACTCAAGTCACAGATTGTCACATGACTACACCAGAACATTTATGAAATGTCACTTTGGGATTTCGCAAGTTAAAGTCAAAGGACAGAGCTTAAAAAGGAACTTTCCAAAACATTTAAAGGACATGTGTCACCTGTGTCACCATGGGTTCTTGTGGGCTGTGCTCATTGTACAAAATCTTTTTAATTCAAATATTATCCAAAATTCTTACTTCTAATAAAAGTCTGTACACTTATATTTGTAGGTATGTTTTATACAGACAAAAAGAAGTACCTTAGATTTATGATGATGATGATGAATATTATTATTATCTAATTAGTAACAATAATATTATTATCAATATCAATTGTATTATTGAAAATAATTAAATAATTTAATATTATAATTAATTAATTAATTAATTAATAAGAAGAAGCAAAAGAAGAAGAAGAATTTTGATCAGCAAAATCTCAGTTAAATGTTGAGGTGGTCAATGGAAAGATGACATAATTACCAAATATAAGAGCCTTATAATACAAATATTATCCAAAATGTTTACTTCTAATAAAAGTCTGTACATTTGTAATTGTAATATTTGCAGTCTTTATACAGACAAAAATAAATATTTTGTATTATTATTATTATTATTATTATTATTATTATTATTATTAATAATAATAATAATAATAATAATAATAATAATAATAATAATAATAATAATTTGAAATTGAAAAAAATCTTAGTTAAACTTTAAGGTGGTCTATGCAAAGATTACATAACTACAATTCCAAATATAAAAAAGGACCTTTTTATTACAAATATTATCCAAAATTCTTAAGTCTGTACACTTTTTAGTTTTTTTTTCTAGCAAATCTCAGCAGCTTTTGCAATTTCTTTCTTTTAATGGATTAGATTCAAATTCAAATTCAAATTACACAGTATGATATGAAGCAAAATGCTTATATGACTGCTCATGACCTCAAGGTTCAAAAGGAAAGTTCCAGTGTGAAATAAGAAAAATAAGAAATATAAGAGAAACATTTAAATAACTTCAGATGTAAAGGACTTTTAAATTTACATACTGTAATGAACAAGCAATGAAAATATAAAAATAAAATACAGGAATAAAATAGTAGAATAAAAAAAATATATATAAAAATATTTTATAAAAAATTAAATATAATAAAATGAAATATAGAAGAGTTGAAATGTGATGTAATGTAGTGTGGTGTAGAACCGTGTACAGGGCAAGATGGAGGCATATCCATCTGGTCGAACATATTATTCATAACAGAAAAATATTTACTTTTCAAAATTAGCCAGTTGTTTACTTACACATAAAACATGTAGGTTAATAAATTTCCCAGACTCAGTTAAATACAAACGAATTTCTTCTACTTGAACATAAATTCATCTCTTATTCATCACTTTCTTTCATGCTGCCTTGTTGGTTTCCTGTGAATTTACCTTAACATGGATTTGGTGCAGTTTGTACAGCCAGCATAGTTTAATCTTGCTCACTGACTGATCTTTGTTTCATATCATTGTAAAGACAAGACAACTGCTGCAGAATAAGATTTTCAGTGCAATGAGGCGTTAACTCTGTACTTTATTACAAACTCCACCTTGTCTGTACTTTCAGTATTGGAGACATTTCTATCTCTGTCCATTACATCTGAAAAATGAAAAAGACTCACAGCATTCGTGTAACTGGATGAAGCAATAACAGGCCGATAGATTTTCTGTGCGTGTGTGTAATTAACACGACATGTTTCCAGCTCATAAGTGTTTTGACTCACTTCAGGAAGAGTTTGA
This sequence comes from Clarias macrocephalus, assembly GCA_011419295.1. Taxonomy (NCBI): domain Eukaryota; kingdom Metazoa; phylum Chordata; class Actinopteri; order Siluriformes; family Clariidae; genus Clarias; species Clarias macrocephalus. The sequence continues at coordinate 3,131 of JAAGKR010011272.1, forward strand.
TAATTACCGCTGTCCTGAAGAGGTGTGGATATGAAACACTGGAAATCATGAAGGAAGTGTTTGTTATGAAACATCGTAAGAAGTCTTTGGAAAGCAAGTGTGTGTCAGATGTGTAATAAAGTACTAGTGAACCATGAATAAGTGTAATTCAATGATTATTCGCCAATAACATACTGTATATCGCACTGAAAGTCAAAAGTCTCGAATGTCTCGATTATTTAATTCTCAACAGATATAATGACAATTTTAATATATTTTACAGTAGACAGAGATGTCCTGTCTACAACAGCTTTTTTAAAATTATTATTATTTTTTAAATTAAAATAAAATAAAATAGTCAGCTGTCTCTTATAGGTTAAATAAAGTTTCGAGTTTGAGCACTAGGTGTCACTCTCATGTAAAACCAAATCTTCCAATAGCTCACAAACTGTTATCGAGATTAAGTCTAATCATGCTGCATCTCCCCTGCATTGGGCAGACAAACAAACCATGTGAAGCAAATGGAAGATAATATACGCACAATTTATAGGTACAGTAACGCAGTTTATAGGCCTAGTAATAACATTTTCTACAATAATACAATATTCCAGTTTCAGAGTTTAAATTAATGTGTGTTTAGTTATTTTGCTTATAATGAGGATTACAGTGAATCTAACTACTGAGTGATGTTAGTGAAATGTGAATTTTACACTGTGATATTTAAGAGCGATATAAAAAAAAATTAGCTTCAAACGAATCTATTAAGGCATTTACCAGAATGAACAATTAGAGAAATGACATATTATTCAATATTATTATTGTTATATTATTATAATATTATTATAATAATATTATCATTACACTACATTGTTCATTACACAAATATTACACTACATTGTAAAATAATAATAATAACAATAACAACAACAACAACAATAACAATAATAATAATAATAATAATAATAATAATAAGGTGGGGCATAGTGGCATTTAGTTCAGTCCACTCGCCCCTCCAGAGTCACAGTTTTTTAATCTTGCCTCCAGTCTGTATGAATAGAGTTTCATGTTCTCCCAATACTAGGTGGGTCTTCTCCAGGTATCCCAGTTAACTTCAACTGTTAACACTTAATGTTAACACCCCCCCCCCACCCCAAAATAATAAATAAATAAATAAATAAATGAATAAATAAATAAAACCCCTTCCTAACGGTGTTTGACTGAAGAACCTTCTAGCAAGTAACCAAGTGAACCAGTGTAAGGATCTATTCAATTATGGAAACAACAAAGCACTTATGTATGTGAATCTGGATATATAAGCGTCTGCCAAATTCCTAAATGTAAATGTATTATTATTATTATTATTATTATTATTATTATTATTATTATTATTATTATTGGTAGTAACAATATTTAGCGAGTTCTTTACTCTGGTCAGGGTCATGGTGGTTTCGAAGCTCAGTCCAAAAACACTGGTCATGATGGACGAATGCTCCCTGCACTGTAAACCCAAATAAGTTGGCAAAACTCAAAAAATTTGAGGTAAGCAGTAACGATGTTTCCAATGTTAAGTAAACAGAACTATCAGTTTTTGAGTTTGTTGTACTCATTCATATTAATCATTCTTTACTTGAATTATTGAGTCGCCCAACTCATACTATTTAATAGCAATTACCTTTTTTTGTATTTATTACAAATCAAATAAATTGTTGTTGGTCTTTCGGCTGCTCCTGGCGATGGGTATCTGGGCTTGGGACGGATACTTCACTAGTCTGAAAGATTTTAAGTTGGTGACAGTTACTGTTCCTTAAGTACTTAGAGTTACTTAAAATATCAAATTTGTTCAGCGAACTTGAAAAGTGTCATTACTACAAACTCATAAATACCAAAAATCATAAATACTCATCAAGGTCTATTAATTTGAACTTATTGTAATTATTTATATTAACAGGACTCAATATGTTTAATTACTTTGAGCATTAGGGTTCACAGTGTGAGTGGGACACCAGAAAGCAACACATACTCATTCTTAGTGCAGGGAGTATATATATCATGAGGAACCTCAAAAACCCAGAAGAAATTCACATGGACACGGAGAGTATTCACACAGCACCAGTGCACGGACCTCAGGATTGAACCGAGGACCCTATGACTGTGCTTGACAAGAGGATAAGTTCCATTTCTTTCAAAAAAAAAAAAAAAAAAATCTGACTGTCAATAAAGGAAGAGGAAACTTACAAAAAAAAAAAAGAAAAAGAAATGTTCTTCTTTGCATTTTTGTTTCTGTAAAGATCAAACATGCTCACACACACACACATACACATAAGCACACACACACACACACACACGCACTCACGCACGCACGCACGCACACACACACACACACACACACACACACCATGTATGACTCATAATTAGTATTTAATGATGTTTCCTCATTGGAATCCCTGTTCCTCCAGAACGTAGAACTAAATGTACTAATGTTTAAAAGCTCATGTAAAGATGATTTAATCAAATCAGTTACACAATCCAGGGATACGGTAGTCAGTATTTTATTTCTATTTGGGAATCCGGAATTCCCAGAATGCATTGAAAAACTTAGATATTTTTCACATTTTACAATTTTTAGAAATCATGTCCAATTTATAAAATGGATCATCGGGTTCTGCTGAAACCTTTGGAGGTCATGTCCACTCAAGTACACACTGAGCAAGAATGAAGATAAACCAAATATAACAAACAAATAACAGAACAAATAACAGAACAGAAAAGTTCTAAGAGTAAAAAATCCCCAGCTACACTAATGCACTTATCCCAGTGTTTCACTAGCGCTTGGACACCAACAAGGTAGAAAGTTGAGTCATGATCGGACTGCCTGCTCCACGTCTGAAACGTCGGCCTCCCAGGACCTCCTTTAACGGCCCAAACATGTGGAAATGGTTTGCTGCGAGGTCAGGTCTGTTCTGTACACTGCACGTAGTGTCGACAAGATATCCGTCGATTTTCAAGGATCAGATGTTCCACTCGCTGAATGTTCACGGGAACATATTTAGTTTTATAAATTAATTAAGTAAGTAAATAAATAAATAAATAAAACAGCTAAGAGATCTGTATAAGAAATGAAAAAGTGTAGAATTATGTAACGCAGTCTATACCGTCTATAAGTTTTAATATTTTATTGACAAGGCTCCAAAATGAATTCAATGTAATTTTCCATTGATTATAACTCAATTCAATTTTATTTGTATAGCGCTTTTAACAACTGACATCGGCGTAAAGCAGCTTTACACAATCAAAAGAATTATTCAAGTTTGTATGAAATGTGAATGTGTATGAATCACTATGATCAGATCAGAGCCAGCCGAGGACGATGGCGACGGTGGCAAGGAAAAACTCCTTGAGATGGCAATAGGAAGGAACCTTGAGAGGACTTCCTAGGACTCGCATCCCAGGCAGACCACACGGGGCTCCAGCCAGAAGTGGGACACCAGGACGAGTCAGACAGGTCCAGAGGGCAGAGGATCACTGGCAGCGCAGGAGCGACATGTGTAGCTCGACAGAGAGACAATTCTTTCATTATAAAAGATGATGTTTACTAAAAGTGGCTCATATAATTAGGGAATGTTTGCTCGCTCCAAGCTGTAAAACTATAAAACTATTTGTTATTTTGATCTCCACGACTCTGAATAAAATATAAGCGGTAATTTATTACTCACGAAGCAGACAGCGCATGTAATAGAACCAAGACAAATAACAGATATGTGTGTAATATGAGCTTATGACTGCATGCTGTGTGTGTGTGTGTGTGTGTGTGTGTGTGTGTGTGTGTGTGTGTGTGTGTGTGTGCACGCGCATGGCGCATGTGTGTGGTCTCTCCTAAAGGGTCACTTATGTATCTAGTTGACGGACCTGTTTTCTCCTTCGAGACATCCTTGTTACATCTCATCTGCTCTGTGATTTCCAGACAAAGCCTTCAGGCGGTATGGAGCCTGGCTCGGGGGTTCAAGACTTTTCACTCATGTTCATTCGAGGACACAGGTGTGACACACACACACAGGAAAAGGTGTCCAAATCCAGGGGGAAAAAAATCTATTTTAGTAGTTTTTTTTTTTTTTTTTTTACAAAATATTAGGTCATGGCAAGTAGTCATGTGAATTTAATTAGCAAATGTAGTCATGTGCATTAAATTTGCAATTGTTTCACATATTCAGTACATAAATGCAATCTAACCTTAATTAATGGATTGATTGATTTTATTTATTAGTTTTTTATTTATATACATAATGAACCTATTTATATAATTTATGAACAATTATTTTAATAACAGACTGACATCATTAATATAATTAATTCATTACACTGTTACCAAAGGTTATTATTGTTGTTACTGTAATTATTAAGTAATTATGCTGTTTGTTTTGCTGGTACTATTTGCAAATAAATGCAAATATAAAATTTACATTCATTAGAGTCACACCAACTCCACCAATTTTGTTGTAATTACTGGAGACCAGGGTTGCTATGGTTGTCTTTTTTATGCCATTAGGATGGAGGTTTTGCATGTGGGGGAAAAAAGCAAGTCACCATGTGATTTTTTTTTTCATTTTAAATATTTATATAATATATTGTATAGCACTATCATAATTATAGCATTATTGCATTATTATAATAGACTTTAACTGAAAAAGTGTTTTTTTTCCTGTTCATTAGAAACTTAATTAGATACTATATATAAATTCCAGCACATGGCCAGAAGAACACAATTTTGCATTTTTTTTTTTCTTGAAGGGAAAATTCGTGGCTCTGATAAGTTCCTGTTTCAAATTGTTTACTATTTTTTACTTGATCAGACTATATTAAGGGTTTAAAAATCCTTTCCTGAAACTTGGAAATTTGCCCTGAATGGCATGTAAGAGATAAATGGGATCTATAAGCATGTAAGCATGAATTGTTGTATGAATGTTATTAGAATTTGAACAGGCAGCATACGGTTCAACCATCTTGATTTACGACTTTTAAGAAGGTGTTGTTTTAATCATGACTGGTAGATTTTTTTTTTTTCATCACTCCAGTGCCCTTTGACTCAAAATGCCAAAGCATGCAGGTTGGATAAGGCACCACTCCTATCTGTGTACACATCGCTGAAAAAAGACAAAGGGAAGAACTGCACTCACGTACAACTTGAATACCTCACGACTGTCTTACTTACAGTTTTTCAAAACACAGTACGCAGTTACACGGTAAAATCACAGTGTTGCATTAACACCTTAAGCTGGTTTCGTTTAACACCGAGTGTTTGGACTGGGTTGTCTTTTCTGTTTATCCAGCGATTCTCTCGCGTTCTTTTCACATCAGACAATAATTCAATAACAATGATATGAATCATACGAATAACAGCTATTCACTTTCAGCAGAATCAGAAACAGTTACAGTGCATGAAATAAACCGTAATAGTAATCCCGTTCAATTTCTTTCTTTCTTTTTTTTTGTGCTGAAAGATACGCGTAAAGGTCAGTGTGATAACGTTTTCTTTTTTCTTTTTAAATGACGCATAAATGATCTAGTAAAGCAGTGTTGTGACACAGTCTGACATGAAAAAGTGTTACCACCCTAAGGTGGGGCCATGGAGGTTTAGCAGTTACCCCCACAGTCAACGCGCAAGACATGCATTGTACATCGATTGGCATTTCCAAATTGCCTGTAACGTTTGATTGGGTGTGTGCTTGTGTCTCGCATCCCATCCAAGGTGTGTCCCCTCCCTGCCTTGTGCCCTGAGGTCATAGGTTAGGCTCCAGGCCCTCATCGACCCTAAACAGTATGGAGATCGGTATGGAAAATCAAAGGATGACCATCCCGATGTGTTTTATTCCTTTTATACCTAAACAATTACCAATTCTTGTTTTAATTTTAATCAATTAATCAATTAAAGAATGACGATGTCGATCTTTTTAGCAGTCTATAGTTGCATTCGATGTTGTTAGAGAGTCATAAACAGTCATAAACGTTGTCTTCTGCTGTTCTAGCGCCTCGAGGTTTGACATGCCTGAGATGTTTTCATTCTGTTCACCACGGTTGTAAAAAGTGATTATTTAAGTCACCATAACCTTCCTGTCAGTCTGAACCCGCCTGGTCATTCTCCTTTTGACCCCCCTCAGCAGCAAGGCATTTCTGCCTAAAAATTGGTTACAAACATCACAGGATGTCATTTGGTTTTCACACTATTCTGTATAAACTCTAGCAGTTTAAACATGAACAGAAGCTCTTGTACGGTATTTGTACGATTTAATGAACTGCGCTGCGGCTGCTGCACTGATTTGGCTGATTGGATAATTGTATGAAAGTGCAGGTGTATACTGTAGGTGTTCCTATTGAGGATGAAAGTGAACTATTTGACCCTATTCTCTTTAAATTCTATGAAGATAAATGTACATGGCCTATGTATACTGTATATACCAACGTATATATCGGTCCTAAAAGGTCTCACCTAGGTGTAAAAGTGAATTTTCAGTTAGGATCATATAACACATTATATATACCGTATATGGTGTTTCGTATCTTCCCAGCCATGCTTTGTTTCTTTGCAAATATACATACACATTTATATTTTTATCAGATAAAAAGAAACACATTTGCTAAATACAGTTTCATGCCCTTTGATGTCTGTAGTGTCTGTAACTTTTTTGAATTCAAATCTTTCAACAATCTTAACTGTCATTCAGATGAAACTTGGCCAATATAAATTTCACATGAAAAGACATAAACCTGAAAAAATGTATTATTCCAAAGTGCAAAATTCTTAAGATATTGCAATATGAATTTGACCCGGTTACGGACACTACAGTTTTTTTTTTTTCGTTTTTAAGCTTTCACCAAAAAAACTGTTAAAGCACCAATGTTAACAGGTCATATGCATATTCATTTGATTGTGTAAAGCTGCTTTGTGACAATGTCAACTGTTACAAAATGTGCTATACAAATAAAATTGAATTGAATGGAATTGAATATGCTTCTAGAAGCTTACACTAATTTTAGTATTAATACTCATAAAAATATGAATACTTTGCATTTTGAATGATTATTATTTCAAAGGAGACAGTATAATGCTGAAAATGACCATTTTTGAGGCACGTCTCTCCAAAATGGCAGAAGTTAGCAACTTGAAAATTTTAGGGAATCGAGATCGGTCACTTCCATGATGCATAAAATTCAGAAGTTGCTTCTTTGGCACACATTTGTTCTATATATGTATAATGTAAAAAAAAAAAAAAAAGAAAAAAAAAGAAACGATCACAGATTCTGTGTTTTGGGCGATATTGTTCAGTACATGGTTTTGTACATGTGTTCGTGTGCTGCATGCTTGAGTCAAGAAATGACAATAATAATGGGTGAAACCGTGTCAGATAATCAGAGAAGCTATCATGGTTGGCGTTATGCCTATTATGCTTAGCTCTCTTATCTGTCAGAAGTCATATTTCCTGTGTGCGTGTGTGTGTGTGTGTGTGTGTGTGTGTGTGTGTGTGTGTGTGTGTGTGTGTGTGTGTGTGTGTGTGTGTGTGTGTGTGTGTGTG
>JAAGKR010011273.1:0-19914 GCA_011419295.1 Clarias macrocephalus
GTCCATGAAGAGGCATGTGGCAAGGAAGACATCCTTCACCTTGGCTCAAATTCCTCTGGCTTTCCCAACCCCCCCCCCCCCCCCCCCCAACAAAAAAAATAAATAAATGAATAAATAAATTTAAAAAATCGCTGTTGCATTGCCAAAAAAAAACTCACAAAATGATTATTATTAAAATATGAATTGCCACTTTTAATTAGTAATAGGCAATTTAGACTGTTCTGATACCCATCCAAATAAAGTCACTTTCCTGGTCAACAGCCCACAAGCTCCTCAGCTCAACTCTTACATAAGAGCTACACAGACTCCTACATGGCCAAGCATTACACCGGATCCTGAAGAAGTTACATGCTCGAAGTCTCATCTTAAAGCTGAAGCGATTCCAACAAATCTGTGGTGTTTTTCTGCATGTACAGCATGCACGTCAGGCACAATGCAAGCGGGAGTGTAAATCGGTTCCACCTATGATTTATGATATGCTTTCGAACCATCTGGATTTGCCTGCTATGATTTCCCAGGCTGACACAATAGGGCTGGGATTACAGGAGCGCTCTTGCATCTGCAACCCTGCTGAAATGAAACCCAAGCTGAAGTGTGTGGGTCAGTAGGGACAAATCACCTTTATATGTTTCCCGTTATGATTGTTTCCTTGACGCCCATCGGTTGCAGCGTCCGGAGAATTCGCTCGACCCATAAATACTTGTTCACTTCTGGCCCTGGGGAGTTTGAGGATCTAAATGTGTCCTAAACACCCTGTTCCTTAAGCTTCAGTTACTCCAAATGGTTTACCAATGTGGGCCAAACGAGGTGAGAAGCCAAAATCAAGTCGGGGTGCAAAGCAAACGTCTCCTAAAAAGTATGCAAGACCGAGTATGTACTGCATCTCCCTCCAGGAAGTGTTGGAATGAGAGGTTTCTGGGATGGTTCCGGGAGCCAACAGCTACATGGTCGAATCCCAATTAGACCACCGTGGAGGGCGCCAAGCGCTTGGGCTCTTCTCTTCATACACACTCCATTTCAAATAAACGCAATGCACTAGAGACCAAAACTGGTCATTACGATGAGTGGGACCAGCTATGGTTTATAGACAGATTAAGACGTCTATTAATCTGACATGTAAAAATGCACTAGCAGAGCAAATGAAAAATGAAAATGATCCTTGTCAGTAGAGAAAAATAAACTCATAAGATACAAATAGTATTTTCTGGATTTCTCTGCAGAGTCTATAATTCCTGGCCTACTGTCATACTATATTAAGAGTCATTTCCAAAAATGCATTCTAGGGAACATCAGCACAGATCTTGGTTTATATGAGTCACATTTCTGGGCTTAGAAAATGTGTGTGCTCGGTCTCCAGCTCCATCGGAGCGGTCCCTAATCGCTTGCTCTCATTTTCCCCGTCCCGAGTTGGCCGCGTTTCTGCCACCGCCTCGGGTGACAGGTCCGATTGATAACAATATGCCATTTACACACGCCACACTCAATTCTTCCAGACAGGTAAAGAGCGCCCATTTCCCCTGCTGTCAATAGGTCAATTGCTACCAATTGCTAAGCACGACAGTTAACACTACCCTGAGGCACATGGCTGGATATGTTTATACTAGTCTCTCTTCTCAAGACACCTTTCATTGTATTAATGGGTGTTAATGGCAATTAGCTTATAAAAGGTATGTTTATTACCTCAGGCAGGTTTCTCTTCTCTATCGAAACAATATCTGATCTTTGATCTGATGTAAAAAATAAATGAATAAAATATTACAGAAGTGGCTAAAAAGTTCAGTTTGTTAAATGTCAGCGTCAGAGTAATGCATTAGTGAAAAAGTGTTTTAAAGTGAATTTCTTTTTCATAAGATCCTTCATTTAGTCAAAGAAGAGAAAAGTCCAAATCATTACTGAGACTAATCAGCCTAGAGCACACCTCTATTATAAACGCTAACTGCCATAGGCCACGCCTCTATGACCACGCCTCCATACCTGAGACTAATCAGCACAGCCTCCATTAATGAAAATCAAGAAGAAGAAGAAGAAAAAAGCTTTCAAGAAAGGTTTATATACAGTATAAAATTTTTTTTTTTAAAAAGCCTGCAGCTGAAAGATGAACTTCTGAGGCATCCTAAGCTTTAGCACAGACTCCATTGTTACAAAGTGTTTTTTTAAGGCGGTTGAGTGGTGGGAAAAGTGTGGTTTGGCTCGTGGCTCTCCCTGCCACTACTCCTCAGAGGCACACACTGTTCTGGGAATCTCTGGACCAGAAGCCAGTAGCGCTGGGCGCTGAGCGGATCAAGTTGCCACGCTGGCCTGTCAGCAAATTCCTCAAAGCTTTTAAAGTTCCATTTGCTTTTCTGCCTCTTTGAGACGCAGGGGAATGTATGTGGATTGAGACCACGGATTTACTCATTCTTCTAAAACACATTTCTGCGGTATTTCGTACAGTGCTGAAAATGGATGGATGCGTCGTGACTGATAGAGACGCTGTTTGGTTAACCAGGTGAAGAGTAGGTTTCGCTTCAACAAATTTCTCTTATTGTGCCAAGAGGTTTAGTAGTGATGCAAGTTTCCCTGTAGACGTGCAAAGCCAGACAATACATCATACATGCCTGAAGCAGGGTGTTAAGTCAGATAATTGTGTTTACATGAACACACGTCGACTCATGGATGCATCACACTAATCAACTGAGGGGAGAGGAAACAAGGCAAAGCTGATTATCCTTCGCCTGAATCTCACTTTTCTCACAAAATCAGACGTACACATCATAGATGGTAACTAAACAATGCCTACAAAAGAATCCCAACTTGCCCTATCAGCATTGGGGATGCAACCAAATACAAATACATTGTTTAGAACCGAACAGACAGAATTCAAATCTAAAACACAACGCTCGAAATAAAGAAATAAACAGGGAAAAGCTTCCCGGAAAGTTTACGAGACATCTTAACAATAATACCTTTAGATTTTTACAGACATAAACAAATAGCTTCCGGTGGAGTCCACATTCACTTTGAGTTTAAATCCAAATACAGGTTCAGAAATATTTGCAGCACTAAACAGATACACTACAGACAGCGGCTTTACAAGCAACTGATCTTCTAAATGGTTATGCATCATGCAGCACAATTAATTACATACAAATCGAAGCTGCCTGTATAATGATTTAATCGCAGAAGGCTAACATGTACGTTATACGCCAGAATATGTCCTGAAACTCGCGCGTGTCAACATGGCATCGCTCCAGACGCGCGTGTTCCCAGCAGTGAAAAGGAAGTCGTGTTGTTGAAAACGGGTCTCTCGACGGAGGAAAAAGTGGTCATTGTTGAGTATTATTTCCGCTCATACTGAAGCGCTCATGAATGGGGACCGAGTTTAAGAGAGGTGGCAGAACATGTCTTACTACTGCCTTGATCTTACTGTACATCCCTGATGCCCACTTGTGGGGAATGTTAAAGGACAGCGTGTTCAGCTGTGAAGATCCGCAAAGAACTGTGCCTGTATTACGCGACCAAACCGTCTCCTTCTGCGGCAACCTTTATTCTGGGAATCTGCGTGAACGATGTGAACGCTGTCCTACGCATACCGTCGTAAATCAACACGCTAATAGTGTTTCTTTCAGGAGAACAACAAGGTAATATCGTTCATCTTTTCATTTCAGTACTGTATATTTCGCTGCAATCTGTTTTACAACCTTTTAGTCCGAAATTTATGAAGAGGTTTAAAAATATAATAAATAAATCATTTATGCTTTTGAGGTGAGAAATAAAGATTGGCAAACATTCTCATAATGAGATCATTGGTGCCATCATTTATCGTTAGTTAGGATAAATACATTTGAATTTAAAAAAAATGGTGCATTTAATAGTTATGTATCGCAGTTTAAATCACAGTCACAGTATGTCAAAATAATCACAATGTGATTTTTTTTTAAATCATCCAGCCAGAGTTTAAAGCTGTGCTTAATTTTAAAATCATTAACAAATCACAAATCAATCCCATACCGTGACCGTTGTCCACAACGGCCCAAAAAACAAACATGACAGCTGTAATTATGATTTTAATAAGAATGGTAATGCAAAAAACATACAGCGATGGATAAAAAAAAAAAAAATTTTATGACGTTCTCAAATTTTGTAAATAATAACAGTCATGATAATAAGAACAATTTGTTATTTCATGGAATGAAGCGAAATTTATTATGAAGTCATTTATTCTTTAAAACCTGTTGGATCAGGCTGCGCTTAGAGTCAAACACAAGACTGCAGGACTCTCACTCACTCAATTACTCACTGCTTCCTGAAGATCATGTACACATATGTGCCACATAAGTACGCAATTTACCTGAGAATTCCCTAGTTTTACCCGTTTTTATCCAGACATAGACACCCCTGGCTTCAGAAAATGTCCTGCCACGTATTTATTCCAGCCATTAAATCACCCAGCTGACTCTAATTAGCACGACTCTTTAGCCAGTTAGGCTCGAACTAATTAGTGACATCACCTGTTTTGTGTAAACGAAGAACGATGATACATGGCATATGATGACTTAATACTTTTCGCCAACATCTAGGGGAAAAAAATAATCACACTGTCACAGCATGCATCAGCACTAATCACTTCTGACTGGCATCTCGTCTGATCTACGCCTAAACCACAAGCCATGACGTCTAGAGGAAGCACAAACTTGTTTTTTTATAAAAAACACAGCTTCATGGTATGTTTGAGCAAGTAGGTGCATAATATAACACTTGTTCTAAAACAGACTGAAAATCAGATTCCGAAACTGATTAGAAATCAGTCCAATATAAGCTTTTGAAATGAAAATGTCATGCAGGAAATGTACGTTCTGCGATGTGTTCGCGTAATAGAACTTGTCAAGAAAATGAAAGACTAGTCCTGACATCATCAAAGCTACCAACCTGACTTATTCCAGATTTCCTTTATCCTAAAAGACGTAAACTTTTGTTCTATCTTGCATAACAGACGCAGGTTCGCTGGAAACAAAGAATCGTCTGTTCTTCCGAATTACCTCCGACCATAAACGTCTTGTACAGCACCTGTGTTTTTTGGTAAGAATGTGAATTAAATAAATAAATAAATAAATAAATAAGACGTTATAAAGTCTGGGATGCGGTGCACAGTGTGAAGCCATGAAAAATAGTTTCAAAGGCATTGTGTGTGTGTTTTTTTTTTTTCTTGTTTGTTTTTTAAGCCAAGAACCTAGAGGAGTTTTTTAATGGACAACATACTTGCAGAGGTTATAAAGATTTTTACGGGAACTCTATGGATGAGAAACGTGGGTCTGGATGACAATTATCTAGACGTATTGGAGTAAAATAAAAATAAAGATAGGCTGAAAAAATACAGAGTATTCCCAAATCCACAATCAGTGCTGGAAAGATGATTTTTTTTGGGGGGGGACAAAGTGTTAAATCACACAACTTGGGTTGCTCGTGGCTCCTGCAGCGGTTTTAGTTTTCACTGGAGATCAAAATGATTTAGCGGCGATCCAGGAGCGACGTTCTCCTTGAGCGGACTCGCCGATAGCGCCGTCAGATGAGGATTTTGACTCGGGTAAGAGAAATTCCAGTGTTCTAGCCTGGATGGTGTGTGTGTGTGTGTACGGTCGTTAAGTTCTATCTCTGGTTTGTACAAGTGAGAGCAAAATGGACAAAAGAACTCTGTTAAGGCAGTACACGCAAACTGTAGAGGAAACATCCTCCTATCATGTAAATATACTATGCCAGTGAAACACGTGTGCATGTGAGCCCTTTGGCAGTCCGGAGGCTAATTCCACTCGGCCGCTCAGACAAACAACTCACACAGGCACGGAATGTGGGGCATGAGTATATATCACACACACACACACACACACACACATGCTTGTCTGACTATCCTTGTAAAGACATAAGAATGCAGCTATATAATACTACACCTGACTCTAAATAAATCTCTTTAAGTAAGATTAAAAAAAATAAAAAATTTAAAGACAGCTTTTCCAGTTGGCCCCCACAAAGTTCAGTCCAAACGGTCAGATATTCCCATCCTTGTCCAGGGTCGCCACCAAAATATAAAACACACACACACGCCACGTCTAGCACACAACAAAAGGCCTATAAATGGTGTCCTGTTGCACCGCAGACTGCACCCTCGTCTTCCGCATCGCCGTCCTGGACCCTTTTACGACCCTTTCCAAGTTTCTAAACTTGTGAACTGTTACAGTATTGTTAGCAACAACTCTGTTTGAAATCAGCACGATGACGATGATGAATAGCAGGGCTCACGTGGCCTGTGGTCGCCTTTCGTTTAAATTATGGCCCGAGGTTATGACAGAGGTCAAGGTGAGGATTAGGATAAATGGCAGAAAAACGGGAGCGATGACAAGAGTTTTGGAGGAGCCGGAAAAAGTCTTTAAGTAGACGCCGTGTGCTAATGGAAAAAGAAAAGCTAAGAGTGGACGCCATGTGTCGGTGCACTCAAATTTCAAAACGGGTAAATGTCATGTCAGAGAGAGAGAGCGAGAGAGACAGAAAGGGAGAAACTCGCAGATGAAATGTATATTAAAAGCTAAATTACGACAACGAACAAACAGTCTGGCATGCCGAACGCGGGCCGTATCTCCAAGCTAATGTTTAACCGCAGCTGCCTCCTGTGTGCTGATAAAAAAAAAACGGTGTGTGTTCGGCTGCTCACGCTGCTTATCTGGCGCGCACACCGTTACGTCTCGTCCTGAGAGGTGGCTAGCACCTGCAGTGGCTCTCTATTGTAAGCAACTGTCAATATTTGATTACTCGACAGCCTGCGTTTGCCTTGCGGAAATTAGACGCGGGTTAAGTGGAAGGCCTCAGCTGCTTATACAGCCGTGCTTTATCTGTGCTTAAGTAACAACCTTGAGATAAACAGGAGCTTGTTTGTGCCAAAGTTTCTTGAGGAGGTACGAGATAAGACTGTGATCCTCAAGGTCTTAGGAATGGGCCGTCGTTTCGAAAATAAGGAAACAACAAGGAAGCTATTATGATAATGTAAAATCAAGACATCCCTACAAAGCTGAGTTTTTTTCTTTTTTTTCACTCCAACTCAGTTGTAAGCATTTAAGAAAACAGGACCTAAATTAAAGTAAATAATAATCAGTTCAAGCTAATAATTACGTTTTAAGAAAACAATGACCTTTTACCACAAAGGTGTCTTATCTATCTATCTATCTATCTATCTATCTATATATATATATATATAAAATCACACAACTGACTATATATATTTATATAAGCTCGCATTAATTACATAGTAGCATTAATTACTTATATTGGATATGTATATTATATTTTACTGTTGATAAGAAAACTACAATGCCTGGCCAACAAAAACCATTTCAAAATAATTATATTATTACCCTGCTTCAACCAAATTAAGCATTAAAATAACTTGAACTGGGGTAATTCTTAAAACCAGAATGGATCGTGCTGAACCAACAATTTCTTAGAAGAAATGTGTCCGGAAAAATTATGGGTGGGAGTCACTTGACATTTGGTGAAGTTCCATCCTAAATCATAATAATAATAATAATAATATAAATAAATAACTATATAAATAACAAAATAAATAAAAACTAAAAACAGAAAGAAAACAATCAGAGCTATGTTTAACAGTGAAAGTAAGTGCATTTCTATACGCACCCAATATGATGAGCACCCACGGGATTGGGACTAAACAGCTGTGTGTCCATAAGAAAACCACTTGTTAGTGAGCTTCGATTTGCTGGAGAGCATAAAGATTAGACTTTGGAGCAATGGAAAAAGGTCATGTGGTCTGACGAGTCCGGCTCGACCCTATTCCAGAGTGATGGTTGTGTCAGGGTAAGAAGGGCAGCGCATGAAGCGATGCACCGGTCATGCGTAGTGGCCACTGTACGAGCCTCTGCGGCGGTGTTCTGGTCCGGTGTCAGTCAGCTGATGACCTGAATGTACTGAATGACCAGGTTATCACGTCTATTATGCATTTTTTTCCCCCTCCCCTGATAGCGCAGGCATGATCCAGGACTGAAATTGTGAAAGAGTGGTTCTGGGAGCATGTGGAATCATTTTCAAAGCTAAAGGCTTTGGAGTGTGTGACTGTTTTTTTTTTTTTGTTTTCTAGGCAGCGTAGATGGTCAGAGTCAGGCAGCAGAACTTGGTTAAGAAAAATGGGGTAGTTACTTATAATATTAAATTGACTTAATAAAATGTACTTTTCACATCAAACCATTCATTAAGAAATTTTTTTTTTTTTTGTACCATTTTGTACCTTTACTTACGACAGTTTCAGTACTTTCGGTTTTTACTGAGTAAGATTCTGACACACCATCAAGACTTTTTTTTTTTTTTTTTGTATTTTTCCCACCCTTGTTTATTCCTGTGGTTGTGTTGAATGTGAGGGGGATGTGAAGCACAGCCGGGGGCGCTTTTGATTTTCTAATTTCGTTCCAGTGGTGAAACTCACAACCCGTCGTTGTCAAAGTGATTATGTCTAGAATTAACGTCAAACCGGAATGTAATCGCAATTTCATAAAATGGATGGAAAAACTAACACAAAAATAAAGAACTCGCATAATCTGGATTAACAGCCAAATTACATAACAAGGTCATTTTTTTTCCAAAATACTTTGTAAAATTAATCTGTCCTGAGGGCAGGCGAATATTTTTCCCCTCCCCCCCACAAAAAATGTTTGAGAACCGCTGTCCTGTCTTAATCCGGAGAAACTCTTGCAGCCGAAGCTGTTGCACTGCAGGCCTCGATGACTTTGGGGCAGCTATTAAAAACGCATTCCCTTTTAACAATAGGCAGCTAGTCATGACCCGACAACTTAATCCAATACAATTAGCCTTAGCCTTCAATGCTACCTCGGGCTAGACTGGAGAAAGTGATTTGCTGCTGCACGTAAGACTTTCAGCTGCCATTCATGCCCTCCGCCGGAATCTTTCTTCTCTCTTTTTTCTTTATCCTGCTCCTTTACTACTCCGCTCTTTCAGCCTCCCACATTCCATGCCGTGCCTCAGCCATGACTAACTCAATTTGCTCTGCGCAGGTCTCTGTCAGAAAAGGTTTCGTCCACACGTTCCAGAGACGACTGCTGGAGACCAAAGACACGCTGTGCCGAGCTGGCTGGTGGAAACAAACGGACATCTAATCCTGAGGTATAATGTTGACTGGGACATTTGGTCATTCAGGCTTGAATTTGTAACTAAAGTTATTAGCCTGGTCATGGGGAGGGCCGGGGAACGTTTCAGCCTAAGCGCCTAAGCTCTTGAAATCACAAGTTGCCAGCTGTGCATAGAGCGATGACGTCTTGACACTTGGGCCGTACGCCAGGTGCAACCTTGCATATGTTCCCGATGCATGCTATAAAATGTTTTTTTTTTTTTATTTACAATTTTTTTTTAATGGGAAGCGGATAATGGCAAGGTGATGCATTCATGTTTTTGAGGTAGGCATTTACAGCCCAAGGTTTCTGTAAGCAGCCTGGGATATGTGAGGTACCTGGATAAAATTACACATGTAGCACCCCCCCCCGGTTTTGCCTCGATTCATTGTGGCGCCACGGGAGAAGAATACCCTGGCCCGAGAGCCGAGGCCAGGCCCTACAAAGTGTCCATTGAAAGTCGCACCACTCACGTGGCCGGCAACCCTGCGAGATTGTCTCTAATGAATCAGTCGTCATGGCACTTGTACCTGTCAGTGCAGGCTGAATGTTGCCCTTTTTACAGTCATTCACCCTCCTGCAGCCGTCAAAACGGGGGGGGTCACACGTTCACTCTTCTTTCAATCTTCTGCCCCTACAACCCATTGCTTTCTTGTCTCTCGAAGTATGATGATCACGCCTGAGCAAGCGAGCCAGGAAATGGCGAAGCCCTTGTATTTAAAACTCACCTAGTAATAAAATGGAACTGGGCCGTATCATTGTCTCAGTTAGGTCTTTGACTTGCATTTGTTGCGTTTTTACGGTTTTGTTCACTGTTTGTACCTCATGGCCATAATCCGTAACCTTACTTCTAGTTTTCATGTTCATATTTGTACCTCATGCTTTGTTTTTAAACTTTAATAAACCATAATCTGCACTCGCGTCCTGTCTCTCCTCCATATGCAACAGGCCGTATATCCTATTTTGATTACACTGTACCATATTCTGGAATATTATATTTATATATATTTTTGCAGGATTTATTAGCAGTCCAATTGTCAAGTGACTTTTGAGGATCTTTATCTATCTAAACCATCTCATTGCATCTGTGAGCAACACAATTTCTTATGTCGAAACAACAATATTGGCCATCTTGCTTTCTGTTCCTGTACTAATTCAAGCAAACTGACAGTTTTGTCAGGTACATTTATTCTCATGTCATCTCCGAGAAAGAAACAACCCGAGGAGAGACTTCTTTTCAAATGAAGTTACACTTGTATCAAACCTGTTTCAGCAGACAATGATTTCGAGGTTGCGTAATTGACACTGGCACGTGTTGGAAGAGCGCTCATCTCATCTCAGGCCAGATCTTTCATGGGGATGAGAGACATACTAGAGTCAGCAGCAGATGAGGACTCCCACAGGTGCAAGCGCATTCATTCCGGAGCTTTCTTTCCCGGCACTGGCGGATAGAACGGACTGCGCGTGCGATTTCTGCGGATGCCATTTGTGTGGTGTGTGTGTTTCCCATGGCCAAAGTATAAGCTCCGTGTTTGTGGACTGGTAAAGCTGAGCCGGTGCCAGAACTATGCGGCTCTCACACTCATGCTTGCCATCCCGTCGGATTCCCAGGGGCCCGAGCCACTCCCACAACTCTCACACACTTTACACATTCCAACTGCTGGGCTCTGACCTCAACAGCTGGCTATGCTTTTCAATAGGACGGCGGAGGGAACGGAATAAAATGGTCTGACAGTTGAGGTCCGCCATGCCTCACCGTGACCGGTGCTGAAAAAAAAATAAATAAATAAATAAATAAATAGGGACTCCGAGTGGCGCAGTCGTAAAAGCGCTCGCCCTATCATCCGGGGATCGCTAGTTCATATCCCGGGTGGTGCTGTAACCTCTCGCAGCCGGAGGTCTAGACAGAGCTGATTGGCCGAGTTCTCTCAGAGGGGAGGGATGAGAGGTACTTAGTGCTCTCACATTAATCACGGCTCTACAGCCAGTCAGGGGCGTCTTTGAGCTTGCTTGCGGAGGGAGTGCATAGCGCTGTCCTCCGAGTGTGTTACGCCGCCCCCAACGGTGCGCGAGCGAGCAGTTCGAAAGATGCGGTCGGCTGGCGTCACGTGGTTCGGAGGAAACACGTGATAGTCTTCGGCCCTCCCGGCTGAGTGGTAGTAGTAGCCTTAATGTGGGAGCCCCCTAGTGACGGGGAGGAATTGGACACGACTAAATTAGGGAGAAAATCTGGGAAAAATCCAATAAATAAACAAACAAACAAACAAACAAATAAATAAATATATGAATAAACAACCCTGATGCAGAGCTTCAAGTGTTAAACAGAAAAGCGTTTTTTCAAAGAAAGACACCATTAAAACGATTACAAACAGGTGGCTTGGCATTGTTAGCGCACGTATACATGCATGAAAAAGGAAAAACACCTGGTGGACAGAAAAGCGGTTTTCAACCCTCTGGTTTGTGACGCCGTGGAAATCTGCACCAGATGATCAAGGTTAATCGCCGTTGCTATGCATGTGGTCTGAGGACGTACAGAGATCCTATGGCCTTGAAAAGCATATGCCTGGAATAGAATAATACGAATAATCTCATCATGGGGTTTATGCTGCAAAAAAGACTAATGCAGCGGTATTATCATTTGCAGCAGATTACGCTTCCGAAAAACATGCTGCGGGTAGTCGAGAGGGCATGCCGCAAGCGCTCCCCGATACCAAAAGACGGGCCTGAGTGTGTGCGCAGAACATTTTACTGGCAGGCGTGTAAAATGTGTAGGAAACATCTTCCATCTTACATCTTAATTGTAAACTGGCATCAGCCAGTTGAGCCAAAATAATTCAAACCACCTATTTTAGAATTGCATTAAAGCATTAAAATAATACGGGTATCATTTAAACACATACTGTAATACTTTGGCTGTTTACTAACATCATAGTTGAAACCGCAGAAGGTTCTTCCTATTGTTATGGCATTCAAGCTGGAATGATCCATCTGCCTAGATTAAACTCAATCAATTCGACTCAACTGGTATAAAAATTATTAAACAACAGTAAGGTCTGACCGAGTGATCTGATTGGACGAGACGCATTCCACCAGGGGTGATGTACCACATATCTCCAGATCATCTCCTGATATTCTAAGCGAAAATATAAAACATTTGGAAAGTTTCTCAGGACTGTCCGTCACCTCCAGGATTTACTCTCCTTACCTTTTGCCTACATTGTACCTGTAAGAATTGAAAACTACCGTCACCCCTGTTGATTACAATAACGGCTGGTTGCTACAGTAACTGTCAGTCACCAGCTCTACCAAGCCACGTTGTAGAATTCTATGTGTTGGCAGAGCAAACTAATTAAATAAAGCATCGAATCAAACAAATATGTTTGAAATGATCTGTTGATGATAAATAATCGGTGCTTATCGCCGGACGAAACAGACGGCCTCCAGCTCTGCTTTAAAACGCTCCCAAGCGCTTTGAAGGATGCGTACTGCTTAATTTGGTTAACTGGTTGATTTTTTTTTTATCTAGGACAACATCCACAATCGTGTTTTCAATATATCTGGTTGACGTCCTCTCCCACAACTGTTTGGCTCTTGCTGCGTGTTTCCCCTTTTTTGTTCCAAGGAACTAAATGAAAGTTGAAGCACATATATCAAATGCAGATAGCGTTTCTTTATTCACTGCAACTCTGGCTCACAGCGGCGGCTCGCAGCTGCATTCGTGTCTCAATTAAATAAAACCACAACGGACGTTTCCCTATAAAGGCCTGACATGTTTTCGCAAAGACAAATCGACAAGTTGCCGAAGTCCTTTATGGTAAACACTTGCTGCGTAGATTTTCCAGCAGAGGCCTGGAAGTCATATAGGTGAGTCCAAAGGCCCATCTGATCCAAGATCCAAAGGGGGGGGGGGAAACCCAACCTTTGTGAACGACTGTGTGTCAACAGGGAGAGCGTAAGAGGTAAAGGCCATCAATCATGTGCGTGCCTTGTTTTGTTTAAGGCTGGCGTGGCATTCTCTCTCTCTCTCTCTCTCTCTCTCTCTCTCTCTCTCTCACTGCTGAGCGCTGCACCAGCACATGACATATACACAGCTGCTGGAAGCGAGCAGGCCCTGACACAAACTGACATGCCGAATCCCAAAGAAAACAAGAAAAGCTGTCTCCAGTTGGACGATGCCTTTTCAACATCTCATTTGTATCTCACCCAAAAGAACAGCTGGGGAAGCGGGGGCGGGGGCGGGAGGAGGACGCGAAAGAGCGAGACAACGTGAGGAGCGAGAAGACGCAGATATCAGAAAACCAGGACACACAGGCGTACGCCAGGGGAGATCTGACATGTTATTGTAAGACCTCTGGTGAAGGGGTCAGGCATGTGACCTAACCTGGCCCACTCTCTGGTTGTCTGCTCTGACCCATGACCTCTTCCGCAGAGGACTGGCCAAACACAGACCACCAGCCCACAACAATGAGCCATTGACACGTCAGGGCTTAACAGCAATTCCTGTACAATGGTAAAGGAGAGCGCGCGCCAGTGAGTGAGGCAGAGGAATGTTTGTAAGTAAGAGCTGAGGAGTCGCAGTGTGATTCTCAAACGCTCGAAAGCTCGAGTTGTTTCATTATGATTTCATCTGCGATTCTAGTTATTTTTGATGATTTCTTTATAGTTGTTTAATAATCAATCACAATATGGACCTGTGCAATTACTTAACCGGGAAAGGCTGCGATTTCCTTTATGCAATATACACACACGGTCTGGAGTTGTTCAATAAATTAAAATTTTTTTGATACCATAAACACACATGAGCAAACTTCCTCTTAATGACATCATTTGTGCCATGAACTCTAGATAAAAATCACAAGCGCAATCTTGGTGAAAATTCCAGCAATGCGATATTTTTTCGGGCAACTCGTGTAGCCCCAAGCTGAACCGTGGCTAAAAAGTTTTAGTAAAATATCCTGACAAGCGGCCTGTCTTTCTTCGTCCTCCGGAGAGCAACATGATCCTGTACCAGCATCATTCCATCATGAGGCAACAAGTCCAGCGGAGGAAGCCTTCATCCGTTCAAAAGTCCTGACGGACCTCCATCAGCCATCAAAAGACCTCGCCATATGTCTCTGCTCCCATCACTTCCACTCAGGCTCGCTTTTAATGGCCGCTTGAAGCCCGTGCCCCACACTTCCATTTATTCCAAATGACTTCCCAAACTCGTAATCGTCACAGTCTTATCTGTCTCCTGTCGCGCTGTGTTTTATTTATTTATTTTTCCGCGAAACCTCGGTGTAGCAAACAAGATTTCTATCTGTTAATGTTTTTCCGCTTCATTACTGAAGAATGTCCCTTGCAGTCTATTGCTAATGAGAGTAGGTGCCACAAACACAGCGCTTATGTAAACAGCATTTGGCCTCTCTATAACTGCTTTATTGGGGCCAATTTACAGCAGCCTTTCCTATTGCCTTCCTCGCCGAGATTCACATTTTTCTCTCGACTTCCTAGTCCTACCGGGGGAGCTTGACGCGCTCTACTTTCACCCGCTCATTTGCATTATATAGCAGGGATTTCCTTAGTGCGAGAAACACATTAGTGCTCGAACGCAATATTACTTTCGAAAAGAATTCCCCTTCTCGTTTCTTCTATTTACTGCGAGAACATCTTAAATCGTTACTACAGGCCGGTGGATTTATAGCGACAAATCGGTCCTTTGCTCATGTAAACCTCTGTAGTGTATAACATTACCAGGCTGAGACAAGCCGCTACTACGTCGTCAGACTGGAAATGAAAAATGTAAAGCGCGAAACCGTAATGCTCAGCTTTCTAGATCACACTGTTTTGACAAACCTTAAACCTTAAAGCAAAGCTCTGGAGATAAATGAGGCCTGCCAAGTGTGACACCATGTTTCTTAAACACGCTTAAATGAACCCCCCCCCCCCCCCACCCCCTCCTGAGAGAGAGAGAGGGAGGGAAAGCGAAAGGTCGGAAATAGGGGTGAACAAATGTCTACCTCTGTGTCAGGCTTTCACCATTTCACTCTATTTATTTATTCATTTCAATTCGTGGTCATTCTTTCTTTTTTTCCCTTTTTTGTCCGTCCCTTTTTTTTTTTCCAGCATGATCCGCCCGACTGAAAGTTTATTTATTTGATCGAGTGCTCTGCTAAGCCTGTGATTTGTATCTCCTTAAAACATTTGCTTCAAGGGTGGTCGAGATCAGTGTAAACAAAACAACTGGCGCCTTCGAACACGCTCGAGATCTCTCGTTCAGTTTCTCACCCCTGCCCTCTGGCTCTTTCTGTGTCTTGGGGAAAATTAATGACCGCATGTCCAAATAGGCCTCAAATTCTGAATAGAATAGAACTGGGCTTTAAATGATTACCAGCACACCGCGTTCGATTGTCACAACACAAACAAGCTGAGACTGAAACGGGTCCTGCTTTAAAAGCTTCGCCTCGAAACAGTGCTCGATTTATTGCTGTGTGAACAAATTGCTAGAATTCCATGTGGGTCTTTTAAACATGCTTCTGGGGTGTTTGGCCAAAATGTGACTCAGTTGGGATTTGGATACACACACTGCGCACACAAACTCACGCTAACAGGAATAGCGAGTGGATGGAGTCAGAGTCTAATTCGCCCGGCTCGAGGATGCTTGAGTCCGGAAGCGTTGCGTAAGATGAAGGTTTTTTTTTTTTTTTTTCCCGCGAGCGTCTAACGGGAGCCGGGAGCGAACCGAGCTTCCGCGTGCGGACGGAAAATCTTAGTCATCTGCAACGATGTGCATCAGTGTTCATGTAGCGGCAATAAATTTGAATAAAATGAATCATTTAATCAAACGCTTGGCAACAATGCTTGACAGTAAGCAACAACGCTTTTCACTAAGCAACCCAGTCACGTGGTTAGCTTATCATTAAACGCCCTACAGGAGACGCATTAAAGGAGGAAAATAACCTTTATCACCTTTATAACATGCTAATCAGTAGAGATGGATGGTAAAAAATTGTACAGTTACATATGGCGATTCTGACATCAAAATCTTTTTTATATATATATGTTTGCATTTGAGACGTTCATATGTTGCAGGTCCTCTATCATCCTACAGGTTTAAACTATAAACTATTCACACATTGCCAGGTAGCACAGCATCCTGTATAAATAGAAATCGAACCTGTCCCTAGGTATCGTGATGATATTGTATCGGGTCTTCCCTGGTGATTCCCATCCATACTGATCAGCCTCAAATAATACACTTTGGACAAGTTGACAGTCCACCACAGGGTGCACACACACACACACACACACACACACACACACACACACACACACACACACACACACACACAGTAAGGGCTAATCTGTACATCTTTGGACTGTGAGGGAAACCCACCATGCAAAGGGAGAAAATTCTAACTCCATGCACACCGACTCGAAGCAGGAATCGAACACTCGACCCTGGAGTTGCGAGGCCACAGTGCTAACTACTAATCCTCCATGTCGCCAAATAAAAAGTATAGTTTTCTTGCTTTTCTTGTTAATGAAAAGTTTTTTTTTTTTTTAAGTCCCAGACACCAAATCTGCTCATCCAGATGAAAGATTTGAGCCTCTGTGCAATATAGGAGCTGTTCTATACAAGCCTAACCTAAGGCCTTCAATTGAAAATGTCAAGAAATATTTTTGCTTCAGCATGCATCTCTTTTTAAGGTCCTTTGCTTGAAAGTGTGAGAATTTGTGAAAACAATAAAACCAAAAATATCCAGAAATTGAGGCTTGCAAGACTTTACGTTCTCACATCTGATTCCCAGGGCAACATGGCCACCATTTGGTTGGTGCATCAAGTGATAAACAAGCAGACTTTTGTCTGTTTAGTTCTTTTCCCTACTCCATATCAAATACAAAATATCAAAATGTGCTACGATACGATCAGGGCAACAAGTCGCAGCTGATTTACAAGCCTATCTGTCCAGAACCTGTGGTAAACAAACATAACTGCTTAATCTAATCGCACCGCATGTGACATTTTTGTTTACTTTAGAAGATGCATCCCGGTGAAGACTGTGGCGCTCTGACCGTGAATGCCACATTGTTCTGGGACACAGATGCAATCTACTCTTTTTCTCTCTCTCTCTCTCCCTTTCCGCTCCTTCCTTAGCCCCCCCCCCCCCCCCCTCCTTCATGACCCCTCCATCTCTCCTCTTCCAGTCTCGGCGACAGGCTGTTGAGTCTGAGACCTATGCTAAGGGCAAAAAAAGAGAGAGAGGCTCGGCTGCTCACGCTTCACCTGCAGCCCTGATGGAGTGGAGTCACTGAGCTGTGCTATCTCCCCATCAGCAGCCTGGGCCTGCATTCAACCACCACTGAATGGAAACGATGGCTCGTTCGAAGGAAGAAGAGAGAAAGAGAGAGGAAAAAAAAAGAAAAGCCGGACGGAGACTGGCTAATGTGAGAGGATCGCATTCTGTGAAACAAAGCCAGTGACGGCCTTTCGAAGGCCTCACGGCTCCAAACCTGGTCTTGACCTCCAGAGGCAGGTTCAAGGAAACCTGCATGGTTGAATTTCAATGTGGTGAACTCACAGGGGTAAGACTCTAGACGCTCTTTTTTCTTTTCTTTTCTTTTGCTTTTCGAAACTATTAAAACAGGTAAATTCAAAAAGTGACCAAGCAAACATGAACTTTTAGAAATGTATCTTGCAAATAAAAAATTTAAAAAATGTATCTTGCGAATGAGAAAAGCTTTAATTAAAAAAAAAAAGGCTTTAATTTTTTTTTTTACTGAAACTGCCGTCTAACATTTACGTTAAGCATATTTAACGATTTAGTGTCAGCATATTTTTCCTTTCCAGAACTTTTCATTAATTTTCTGTACTCAATACTTCTCACGTTCAACACAACTGAAATACACCACAATTCGTCTTTAAACAACACAGCACATGACCATAAGCCTGCTTTTCTATTTGTGAATTTCAGGAAGTCCAAATTCGAAAAAGTTGAGAAGCGTTCAACAGTCAGCCAAACTCAGGCTGTAAAACTTCTATTCGAGATGTTTTAGACGGAAAATGATTTTTACTCACCCCGAGCACAATTTGTCATGTAAATAACATCAAAAAGAGCAAGAACAATCCACAGAAGCTCCATGATGTCTGTAGGAAAGACCTTGGGTTTCTTGAATCTGTGTGAAATAGCATGAGGAGTGAGAAAAAAAAAAGAAAAAAAAAGAAAAAAGAAAAGTGCTCTTGTTAATAGCTAATGCAGGGTGAACTTAAGAGCAGTTCCACTCAAGATAATGACTTGTACTAGCTTTAAAAAAAAAAATACAAAATTTATATAACAACATTATTATTATAGTGTCATTATAACAAGTTTGATTAAATGATTTAGAGGAATTTATTAACAAGAAGGAATTAGACTTTAGGAAGTACCAATGCAAGTGAAGAATAAACTTTTCTGATACAAAAACATGCATTTCTTTTGCAAAGAAAAAAAGCTTATAAATAAATAAATAAATAAAACAAAATTAAATGAAAAAGACCTACCAAGTGTAGAGAAAATTCACGAATTTCTTCCTTAATGCTGATAAAATCTCAGGCTCACATCTTTCCAGGCAAATGAAGTTTGGTGTGTTCAGGATTTACTGCCAGGACAAGTATCCCCAAAAAGATCCAAGCAACAAAATAATCCAAAGTTAAAGCGCCTTCTTGTCGCGCGTGAGCACCAACAGAACAAACACTTTGTAGCACTTTTTAAAGTAAATAAACCACGCGCTGATATTTTTGGCTGTCAGTCCCGCGCGCACGGTAACCGGAGGCTACAAGCATGCAGTTCACTCCTGGCGAAATGTCGAAACTACTTTCCTCTACTTTCGTTCAGTCTTTCCTGAAAACCAAAAAAAACCAACCCTAATAACTGAGATAACCACGCTCCCGTACAAACGGTAAGAGTTAGCACGAGACCGCTCTAACTGAACTTACCGTTAACTGCTTATTTAGCCCTGCAGCAGCACGAGCTCTCCCGTCACACTGCATTGTAAAGTCCGCGCGATGCACCGCCCCGCGGCCAACTTTTAACCAATCAGAGAACTGAGATTTATAAACACGTTATTTATAGTCGGTAGTAGAGTATGACCGAATCCCGAATCACTTCCTATTGCAAATGTGATGCACTGCACAGCCTTAAATCCCATCTTTTACTATTTAAACTGTACGTGTAAGCACAAATACATTACACACTGTTGAAGTATTTTTATTTTCCATTCATTCCTTTAAAAGTAATTATATATATATATATATATATATATATATATATATATATATATATATATATATATAAAGTACAGACCAAAAGTTTGGACACACCTTCTCATTCAAAGAGTTTTCTTTATTTTGTTCTTTAGCCCAAACGCGTCACTTCTGCTTGTTGCATTGTCCTTAGCAGTGGTTTCCTAGCAGATATTCTACCATGAAGGCCTGATTCACACAGTCTCCTCTTAACAGTTGTTCTAGAGACGTGTCTGCTGCTAGAACTCTGTGTGGCATTGACCTGCTCTCTGATCTGAGCTGCTGTTAACCTGCGATTTCTGAGGCTGGTGACTCGGATGAACTTATCCTCCGCAGCAGAGGTGACTCTTGGTTTTCCTTTCCTGGGGCGGTCCGCATGTGAGCCAGTTTCTTTGTAGCGCTTGATGGTTTTTGTGACTGCACTTGGGGACACTTTCAAAGTTTTCCCAATTTTTCGGACTGACTGACCTTCATTTCTTAAAGTAATGA
>JAAGKR010011275.1:0-19913 GCA_011419295.1 Clarias macrocephalus
TTTTTTTGTTGCATTTTATAAATACAGTTGTTCGGACTGCCAGTCTGAAGGGCCGAAGAGGTCGTTTACCCTCCAAACCTAAAAGTCCACCGGATGCGGCTCCTCCATCACCCCCAGTCAGCCTCCTAAGTGCGCTGGTCCGAGCTCATGTGGACTCCAACCCCAACATGTCCAATCTGGATTACTCGAGGGTGAATCTCATTTTATTGACTCTTAAGCAGCATTAGTTTACAAGAGTGTATAACACTATCACTGACTGAGTAATGACTTAAAGTTCTTTACAAGAACTTGGCGGTAGTTAATACAGTATTGCAAAAGTTAACCAACACTATGCCATGTTTAATACAATGAGCTTTGTGCTATGTGATCCAATTCATGTGAACGGATTTTTTTTGTTGTGGCTTTTTTTAATATAAAGTTTTTATTAAATTTAAACATAACGTAAATATTTCCAAATTATGCGTTATTAACTTTATGTAAATATTACAAGAAGTCTGCCTATGGGCTTATTAATACAGGCTCAATAAAACAGGTTCATGCAATTTGGAAGCAGGGCACTGTTCTGCCTAGTAAAGGACTTCAGTGATTTCACAGCTGATCTATTTTTAGAAGAGATGCCAATTAAGCCGCCACGTTGTTTGAAACAAAAATTGCATTTGCAGTTTCACGCGGGTCCTGATTACCAGCTGACCGGGGATGACACGCAGCACGTTCAGCAGTTTTACGACCTGCTCACGGGATCGATGGAGATTATCCGCGGCTGGGCCGAGAAGATCCCGAGCTTCACCGAGCTGGCCAAACAGGACCAGGACCTGCTTTTCGAGTCCGCCTTTCTCGAGCTCTTCGTTCTGCGCCTTGCCTACAGGTAAAACAACAACAACAACAATAATAATAATAATAATAATACCAAATATTATACACATAAACATAATGTCTAGGTTCTTCTTCTTGGTTTTCTCACTATTATTATTATTATTATTATTATTATTATTATACTCTCATACAAGGTTGCAACTTAGTTTTCTAATAAAGAAAAAGAACATTCGATCAAATTACTTTTAACTTTTAAAAGTCAAAAAGCAAGTAGCACAACGAGTAGCATTAAATATTAATAAGGCTATAGTGTCAGTAAAATAAGGCACTCAAAGTACCTTGGCATGTCGCTGTATGTGTACCCTTATCGTTTCCACCAACTCATTAAATTTTTTACCTTACACGCGAAACCTTAAAAAAAAAAAAACTTTCTGGGTAATTGATAAACACTAACGTCGAAGGATGGACACTTTAGAGGGTCACTCCAACAACAAGCACTGGTACAGTTCAGAACCCTACTGTTCAATATTCTTGTGATCTCTTAACATGTAAAGTCATTTATTGCTCTCCTTTCAGGGAGCTTGTGTTCAGTGTGCTGCTTCTCCTCGCGTTGTAATGCTGATGGAAAACTCAGTTCAGTGTGCTCATTTTTTTTTTCTCACAGGTCCAATCCAATGGAAGGGAAGCTGATCTTCTGTAACGGCGTGGTATTGCACCGACTGCAGTGTGTGCGCGGTTTCGGCGAGTGGATCGACGCCATCGTGGAGTTCTCCTCCAACCTGCAGAGTATGAACGTGGACATCTCGGCCTTCTCCTGTATTGCCGCGCTCGCCATGGTCACAGGTGCGGGGAAGATGTATCTAAAACTTACACGCATTTGCAACTTTTATCGCTTGTTTTTTCCCCTTTGATTCGAATATTGATTTGGAACCCATGCACAGTAATCGGTTTATCTCACATATCAAAACGATGTTAGGTTGCTATTCATAACAGTTATTAGTTTATTTGTGGGTTTAGCCCATTTACCAAGGCTATACATGTGTGCGTGTGGATTCCCTCCAGATTGTCTATAACCTCCCCAAAACATGCTGGATGGAGACCTTGAGACCTGGCTATGATTAATTGCGTGTTTGTGTGTATGTGTGTGTCGTGCGTGCGTGCGTGCGCGCGCGCGCGTGCATGCCCTGAATAAGACTGGCATGCCAAGGTGCGCTCATTTTCCACCAGGATAGAGTCCAGATTAACGTATGATGAACCATTCTGCCACATCCACGCAACATGTCATTTTGTCGATTTCATAAATCAAATCAACAAAGGCAAGAAAAATAAAACATATGCACATTAAGCGCTCCATAAAGACAAAGCTTAAACTTTTTTCTTTAATTCCCCAGTGCAAATGATTTGACATTTTCAGTTATGAAAGTTTGTAAAAAATACTTGCGTGTATACAAAACTCGCTGATCTGTTTCCATTTCATGCTTTTGCAGAGAGGCATGGGCTTAAGGAGCCGAAGAAAGTCGAGGAACTCCAAAACAAGATAGTGAACTGTCTGAAGGACCAGGTGGCGTTTAACGGCGCTGCCCTTAACCGTCCGAACTACCTGTCCAAGCTGCTGGGGAAGCTGCCAGAGCTGCGCACTCTGTGCACACAGGGCCTGCAGCGCATCTTTTACCTGAAACTGGAAGACCTGGTTCCTCCTCCAGCAATAATCGACAAACTTTTCCTCGACACGCTGCCCTTTTAAAAAAAACCACTACAGCAACAACAATGAAAGACAGATACTTTTTTCGCAAAAGACCTCAACGAACTTCCATAGACTCCTTTTAAGAGTCAGAAAGCTACTGAAGTTTTTTTTCTTTTTAATTATTATTATTATTATTATTATTATTATTATTATTATTATTATTATTATTATTATTATTATTATTAATTTCACGAATCAAGGACACTGGCAGTCCATGTTGGTATAAGGAACGCGCACACACAAACACACTCTCTTATGCATTTTTATTTCAACCCCCTTTGCAATTTTATGCCATTATATTAATCGACCCGTAAAAATAAGAGAGAGAGGGCTCAGTTCTGAACTTACACTTGGACTGCTGTTAACAAAATAAATCTCAAAAGAAATAACTCTGTTTATTGACTCCAAAAACATTTTTACATCCTTGGAAACCGCACATGAGATGTATTATAATCTTGTCATACCGCATACACGATAGTTGTGTCACCGAAGTGTATAAAGAGGACACGTTTAATTTTTTCTATTTTTTTTTCTTTCTTTCTTTTGTTTATGACTTGTGCCTGTGTATTTCTGTCAGGATCAGAGAAGAGGCCACGCATGTTGTAGAGGACTATAGGCACTTGCTATCGAGGTGATGCTGTCTATATTAAACATGATTATTCATATTATTCCGGACACTATGTAGTCTGCTAGATTTTATATAAAAAAAAAAGAAAAGAAAAGAAAGAGGGTGGGTGGGTGAGAGAGATAATTCGTAGTACTGGGACAACCCTTATGTATAGAACATGTGGAGGAGGAGTAAATAATATTTAATCTGTATATAGGTAAAGAAAAAAAAATCAGAAAGGACCCATAGTGTTTGTAAGACTGTCAGCCATTCCTTGTTTGTATGTGTTGTATGTACTGTTGCTGTTTAATATAAATGTTTCTATATTTATGATTTTCTGTTGCAAAGATCTTAG
This sequence comes from Clarias macrocephalus, assembly GCA_011419295.1. Taxonomy (NCBI): domain Eukaryota; kingdom Metazoa; phylum Chordata; class Actinopteri; order Siluriformes; family Clariidae; genus Clarias; species Clarias macrocephalus. The sequence continues at coordinate 3,520 of JAAGKR010011275.1, forward strand.
AAGCATGGTGTAGTTTGGATGATTTCAGAAACATTCACCTTGTCCTTGTTTTGTTTTGTTTTTATGTCAGAGAGTTACGATTTCGTTTCCCATCTAAACGGTTACGTCATTCTGTATGTATATGTACATATATACATATATATTCATATAGGTGTGTGCAGAGCATCACTGCCCTTTTCTATGGTGTAATTTCAATCCCAATCCGAATAAAACTCAACGCGGAAAGGAATATTTAATGTTTACAAATAAAACTTTTAAACCTTTCTTTTCTTTCTTCAGGCACAGTTTTTCCCAATTGCTTAATAAACAGCGACTATTCTTGCTTAAATACAATTATTAAAAGAAAAAAAAAAGAAAAAAGGGTTTTCATATTAGAAGTACACTAATCAGGTTAACCTTAAACAAATCAGATCACAGGACAGTTATATAATCAAACGGACATGGATGTAATTTGGGATCAGTGCTACACGAAGTGCCGAGGCTGATCTTTAATGGAATGTAATTATTTTCTGACATTTAGATCTCATTCGTTTTTATAGACGATTAATCAGAACCAAACTGCAATTAGTCATTTATGGCAGAGCTCCTATTGCCAGAATAACGTTGTTTTGGATTTAAGAGAAAATGTAATGTCTTCTTATATAACTAGTACTTTTTATTTAAAGTAATTACTAATTCACCAACGCAAACCAAAAGTTTGTATAGATAGTTAAATTTTAAATTATTCGTTCGAATCGTAAGAATTTACTTAACCATTTAATCATTTCGATTTTTATTATTACTGTAATTATTTTCACAATAAAATAAAGCAGCAACATTTCAGCTCGTCGGTTTAAAGCATAAAAAAAACAGTAAACCTCCAGTCAATTAAACTACAATAATGGTTTTCACCTTTTGAAAATAATAAAAGACAGAGACGTAAAGTAAAACAAAGAAGAAGAAACAACTAAAATCAAGTTCAGCGATATTCACGAATCACATTTTGGACAAGCAAGGTCTTCCTAGTCATAAAATTGACACAATTTTAAATAATAAAAATAGAGAATCAATCAAAAATCTTTATGATAAAGCGAATATTCGGCATTTTGACGCTTCGTAGAAAAAAAGATCACGATAGACAAAAAGATAAAGTTCATCTTTACTGACACTTAACGACAATAATGTCCGAGAATAAATGTACATTAGATATACCGCCCATATTTAAGATTTTGTAAATATTATATTTTCAAACAACAACAACAACAACAACAACAACAACAACAATAATAATAATAATAATAATAATAATAATAATAATAATAATAATAACAAAACCAAAAATAAATTAGAATAAAATTAAACAAACAAATAAATAAATAAAAAGGAAAAGACTGCACATCTGAATCTTAATTGACGTAAAGTGACAGCGCACGCACATATTTTACGACATTTCTTTTAAAATGTTAAAATACTCTACAAATAATTTAATTGTGACTTTCTATATAGTTATTCCAACGTAGGAGCTCCCATCTTTCAAATTTCTCATTTCCTAAAACATTACATTGTGGCTGGAACTCAGTTTGCTCTTGCAGCAGTTGCGCATTTTTATAACGCACATATAATAATTATTATTTTTATTTTATTATATTGATTCAGCTGCTCCTGCTTTATTAATGTCTGCACAAATCCATTGAGTCATATTTTTGTTATTTAGTTCCCAAATATACATGTCTTGTGTCCAGACATTTTTAAAATGCATAATTATGACTGTGTTGGTGTCGGGATTAGATGTGCATTTTAATTTATTCTTATTTTTATGATATTAATTATTAAAATGAAATTTGTAAATTTATATATAAATTATATCGATTGTAATGAATATGGCTCAAAAAAAGCTGATTGGCTCGTTATACCGAGATGCAGCTTTTATTTTTCACACCACGTTATTGTTGCTTGTACTGTCTTGAGTTTTCCCATCTACGAATAATTTATTAAAATCTCAAAAGTGAGACTAGGCAAAGATCTCAGTGGCACTACAGGCAGTTTCATAAACGCCTTTTTCTCAGTTTGCTACACTCATATTAATCTATCCTATATTATTCTAAGAGTTTTTTTTTATTTTATCACAATCAATACATGGCATTAAAACAGAGGCTGAATAACTAAAGCGAAAACCCTCAAGGATAACAATGCGCTTTAAAAAAAAAAACTTTGAATTAACATCTAGTGTTGAATTTGTTCTGTATCGGGTAAATAAAAAATTCAATCACTTTAAAAATAATCGGGACACGGATTAACAGCATGAATTCAATAATTCTGGGATTATAAACTGAGAACATTTTCTCTGCAAAAACATTATTTCGGAAAACTTATAGTTAATCAGGTGGCGCACGGCTGCGCAGCGGGGAGTGTTACTGTCGCATAGCTCGACCCTGAGCTCGGAGCATTACCTAGGTTTCCTGTAGCTCATTTGGTTACTCTAAATTGGCCCTGGTTTGAATCGGTTTGTGAGTGTGTGTGTGTGTGTGTGTGTGTGTGTGTGTGTGTGTGTGTGTGTGTGTGTGTGTGTGTGTGTGTGTGTGTGTGTGTGTGTGTGTACATCGTGATGGACTGGTGTAACATCCAGGACGTATTCCCGGCACGCTCTCAGTGTTTCGGGCTCTGCAGCAACGGCCAGCCATAACTGGGATAAAGTGTGTACTGATTATGAATGAATGATTGCATTAATCAGGAATGTTTGGTTGCCAGATTGGGTGAGAATAAGGAACTCTGAAAAATAATGGTGATTTCTGGAAAACAATGGCTCACTGACATGGATATCTATAGTAGACCCTAAGAAACGCATTAATTTAATTTAATATTCATTATATATTAAATAAGGTTTACATCTAATTATATGTGTTTTGTCAGTTTTGTCAAATTGTCAGTTAATTTTCAGATACTCTTGTTTATGTACTTTAAATCCCAAGTCACTCCCTATTTTTAGTAGTTTTCATTGATATCCTACGATTAACTCTTAAATAATGGGCATGAGCTATACTTTTTCATGTCACTGGAGTGGTACACTTATCTTTATATATATATATATATATATATATATATATATATATATATATATATATGTGTGTGTGTGTGTGTGTGTGTGTGTGTGTGTGTGTGTGTGTGTGTGTGTGTGTGTGTGTGTGGTTCTTTCACCACTGAAATGTGAATATGGTGTAACTTGGTGATACCTAATTGCATAATAATTTCCTTTTAGATTAAAGCTTTAGAGATACAGTATAAGCACTTTTATTAGTAAAAGATACATATACTAAAGGTCACATAGATGTGCATTTATTTTGAGCATAGAACCTCAGCACCAACGAACAGTACAGTTTAGAACCATTACTAAGAGTCTATTCATGCAGCTACTTCATATGAGACATATTGCATACAAGGTATTGAAACCATGCACTTACAGGGTAAGTATTGAATCATTGGGAATCCAGGACAACATCTTTTTCTTTTCCTTTCTATGTATCCCTAATTTTCATCCTCAGCAATGACATGGGCTTCTCTTCACATGATGTTCTCACAAAGCGGAGACCTGTCTGAATAATTAGATCATTGGGACAAAAGAAAAAAAGAGAAAAGAGACTAATTCCAAGTCAAATTAAGATTGCGCTCAAAAGCGCTTTGCTGACATTTAGCAGATCTGTGTGTAAGTGTGTGTGGGGGGGGGATGCTTTCACTCTGTGTTGACTGAAGTAATCGGTTTGGTTGGTGAAAGCCTAATCTGTGCACAATGGGGGTGAAAAAAAGAGGACATGTAGACTTGTGAGAATTACACATGTTAAGGGATTTTCAGTCAAGCTTTGAGAAGTTTAAAATAAGGAGACGTAGCCTTTTTACATTGCCTTCATCCACACTGACAGATTATGGAGGGAAATGAGGAAATATCATGTGCTCTCATGCTCCCTTTCCTCGCCTGCTCCTGCAGATAAAGAGAAAGATGACACCGGAGACACAGAAATAACACATGCTCAGCCCTGCATGCAGCACTAAAGCAGATCCCACAGCTGCTTGCTCTTAAGTGCACAGACAGGTAGCCAGAGAGCTGCGAAATTATAATGCAGCGGGCCACTTTAAGAGCCAGTGGAGAACACGAGAGGCCTAGTTTTAGTACTAAGAGGTCTAAAGCACTGTCATTAAATGGTACAGCAATACTTTGTGGAACTTAGTGTGCCCTCTGAGTGAGCAGGGGTCACCAGATAGGTCACCGCAGAGTGACGTCCAGCACTTGTTAAAGTGGCCCAATTCACCAGAAAATGTGTGGTGCAATCCGAAGAAGGGTTCAGCTGGGCACATCACTGCCCAGTTCTTGTGACGAAGGAGCAAAGAACCCAGTGCAACACTTTTACCTTTTCTTACATAACAGTTTCATGTATGATGGTGTTTATTTTCTGAATGAATACAATTGGCACAAGATTTCAATGTACTTAGGCTATATATAATTTATATAATATCTGTATATAATTATTATGTTATTAAAAAGGAAATATTAATCAAATATTAGCATTGCATGTATAATCTGATAAACTGCATCACTTTATTAATTTGCAAACAATTTAGAGGTGCCTGGCATTGCAAATTTTTTAGATTGTCTGGCTTACAGCTGTTGATTATGTTTAGTATAGCAAATTTTATTCCAGCCACTTAAATCCATCTATACTCTTAAAGATATGATATTCAATGCGATATGTTGTTAGAATCAATAGCAAGCTGCTTCCTGATCATTTGTATAGTAGCTACATTTGAATATCCATTTGAATATACTGAAAATCTTAAAAATAAGTCTATTCAATAGTAAGAGTTCCCTTTATATTTCCCACAATAGTCTTTATGGCCAACTCTGGTCCTGGTTTCCCCATGTCTTGAACATTTGTTCCTGCTCTTACATGTTCTCTTCAACTCAGGAAGTTGCTAGGTCCTGATTAATTTAATCAGGTATATTGAATGCATGGAAAACAGAGGACTCTCTTGGAACATAGATGAGAACATGCACTCTGGACAACTGGCTGGTGTCATATGCTGTGTTTAAGCATCGTTATAAACTCTGGGATGATTTGCAAAAAAAAAAAAAATGTAAAAGGGTAATGACAAATAGAATAGCGGGAGATAATGTAGCGTTATAATCTTCATGCATTAAGATAAACAGCGATGCTATCCGATCATGTCATCATGTTTTAGATAAAACTGTGTGTTTGCTAGGAAATGTAAGTCAAGCAAACTGTATACTCACAAAATGAGGGATTTTTATTAACTCTTGCGTAGCTAAATAATTTAAAGTGGCTGAAGATTAAATCTAAGATTGGAACTATACATTTATTACATACCCAATAACAAACAATATAGCAAATAACCTTTAAAAATTGCAGTTATGAATGAATAAATCCGTAAACTTAAATCTTTATGTGACTTATTAACTGCTCACGCTCAGGCCCTAATGAGACTCAGGTGCACTTGGAGGGTAAAGCCATTAAACTTATAGATGAAAGACTCAAAGGCAGTTCGTTATTACGGTAAAACAAATATATGGTGTGCTTAAAATGCCTAATTAGAGTGAGTAAGGATTTTACGCTCAGATTAAATTGCCGGTACCAGATCGGCTACGTTTAGGATTTCTGAAATTGGTAAATTGCTAAAATGTGATATTCATGCACGATGCGTGAATAGAATAGAATAAAATAGAATAGAGTAAAAAACAACAACGAAGATAACCTCTTGTTGTGTTGGTGGAAACACCTTGATGAGACACATCAGAGGATAAGGGCCAGGCTGGTTTAAGCTGGTAGGAAGGCTAGATACCTCAAATAATGTACAATCAACTACAAGTTGATAATTTAAAGGTGACCTATCATGCAAAATGTACTTTTTAGTTATTTTTAGATGTTACACACACACACACACACACACACACACACACACACACACACACACACACACACACACACACACACACACACACACACACACACACACACACACACACACACATACATACACAAGGGGAGTTCTGAGACCTGTGTTATCTTGTTAAAGAAATAATAAAATATGGAACCTTTAAGGTAGATAAGCTGCAAGAGTAGAAGCTCACATTGATTTCCAATCCTGTTAGTCAGGAACAGGAATCTGAGGTAACAGTGGGCACTAATGTTACCTGAAGAATATATATTTTGTTCCTTGTTATGTCCTCTTTAATACCAAGAGCATTTTAAGCATTTTACTGAATCAGAAGTTTACTCTTACTTTTTTTTTTTTGGGGGGGGGGGGGGATATAATATTATATTATATTGCATTATGTATTGCTTTGATTATGATTTCTGAAGGCGACACCAATCAGCATTCAGTGCAGTTCCTTGAAATGAGAACATTTTCCTACAAGTCAACCACCTCTTCCCTAAACACACACACACACACACACACACACACACACACACACACACACACACACACACACACACACACACACACACACACACACACACACACACACACACACACACACACACACACACACACTTTCTCTTCTGCCGTTTATTTAACTCTATACTTCATCACACTAAACAGCCGATCAATCCAGCAGCCATGTATGGAGAATGAACAGGAGCGACAGGCTGTGAATGATGGCACTGCATGTGGAAATCAAACCTCCGTGTCCTGCTCTGATGGCCATTAGCAGGAGGGACAGCTCCAGAGCACGGAGCTGATCATTTCAGCATCTCCCCTGGAAAGAGATTGACTAAGTCAAACGGATCAGCCAGTGCCACTCATAAATATTTACTCCATAATGACAGCAACACAAGCCCTGGCTCACCCTGTTGCTTTCCATTGATTCCTGATGGATGTTGTCACATTATCATTTTAAGAGTGGTCAGCAACAATGCACTGTGCAATTCATTAACACACACACACACACACACACACACACACACACACACACACACACACACACACACACACACACACACACACACACACACGGTAAGATGGAAATACAGCTTACAGAAATACAGGAATATATTATATGTTATGAAAAGAGGTAATTATTTGTGATTATAGAAGTCATATGTAATGGTGTACATTTTTCAAAAAATTTCCTTAAAATAGTCTGTCTCTCAATCGGTTTTATTGCTTTACATTTGGAGCCTTTTTTAAATAAAGTTTTGAACACTCCTGGCAGGTTGGGGTTTAATTCCCATGCCAGGTCTGTGTGCTTGGAGTTTGCATGCTATGCTTCATGCTTAGTGAATTTCCTCCAGGTACTCTAGTTTCCTTCCACAGTCCAAAGACATGCAAATTAGGGTAGTTGGCTCTCCCAAATTGTCCACTGTGTGCCCGTACAGGTGTGTACCCTATGAGGGATTGGCAGCCTGTCCAGGGAGTACCAAGCTTTGTTCCCTAAGTTTCCTGCGATAGGCTTCAGGCCCCCTGCAACCCTTTAAACAGCATAAGAGGTATAAAAGATGAATGAATGAATGAATGAATGAATTAATTAATTAAATACTCTTGACTTTAAAAGAAAAAGAAACTTACAAGAAACTTTTGACCCTAGATTTTTATATCCAAGGTCATATTCTGAGATCACAGAGATAAATGCTTTCAGGACCAAACCCATTGGTCTTAACCAAAAAAAAAAAAAAAAAAAAAAAACAAACAAAAACAAACAAAAAAATCAGTAGAATAATGAATTATTATTACTTAGTTCTTAAATTTATTTACTGATACCATCTTAGAAAGTAATGGAAATCTGTCCTTGATGGATTTGTGTACATTGTTGTATATCTGTCACTGGTGTAATGGCCTGTGCTTGTTGACACCAGTGACAATTAATAACTCCAGTGTCTCAAAGTAAGGATGTCACATTAAAGGCTATATATTACAACATAATTGGAATGAAATAGTGTATATTTCCTGATATTGTTTAATTATTCATTCATATTTAGTAATTACTTTATCCTGACCTTCAGGAACTATGAATGTGAGATGGAAACACACCTTAGACAGGACACCAAGCCATCGCAGTGCTTTTACAGTCATTCACACCTAGGGGCAATTTAGTGTAAGTAATAAGTCATGAGACATGGAGAACATGTGAAATTCCAATAATCAGATATCAAGACCAAATCTCGGAGCTGTGAGGCATCAATACTACTCTATCTGTGCTGCCCTTGTTTGCAGTTTAAGAAGCAAAAATGAACGTGACTATTTCATATGTCTGACAAGTTTCACCTCCTCAACTGTAATGTCCCAGAGGATGTAACTGGAGATAATATTTTCTAAGGGAAATCTAGAAATTAAATTTGGTAGGTCAATCACAAACCACTTGTCATTCCAGTACTATCATCTGATGGAACCTCAAAATCATAACTGATTAATTTAATTATAATTTAAAAAATAAATAAGAACAATTTCATACACGCAGCCTGGCCAAAAAAAAAAAAAAATCCGAAAAAGAACTAAGGAGATTTGTAATGATCAAAACACATTATTAACACACAAGATCAAGATTCTCTTCACTCAGAGTCAGTGTGCATTTAAACTGAACCTGCAATCCCAGTTTATTTACTCAAAATAGTCTCTCTCTCTCTCTCTCTCTCTCTCTCTCTCTCTCTCTCTCTCTCTCTCTCTCTCCAAATGTTATCAACACACATTAACACACCTCTTCTTGTGCTATAATCAAAGCTAAAGGTGAGTGTGATTTTTTTTTTTTTTTTTTTTGCAGTCCAGTGCAATTTTACACTGATATAAGTTGAACAAGTTGAAAAAAGTCATGACAGTTGCATTCACTTTTATACTTAAAAGTTAACACTCAGAAACTCAATTACCTACCAAATGGCAAAACATAACTTCTATTTAAATGCACAAACAACCTGCTGAATTGAATGTTAATGTTGATTTTAAGGTATAATATTCACATTGGATGTTTTAACATACTGGACACGCGCCCACCATCAAATTTTCATTTTGGTAAAAACTTTAGTAAGCAATTTGTCTAATTAACTTACAAAGAGGAAGCAATCAGGCGAGAGAGACACAGAGAGAGAGAGAGAAGTAAAATAGTCCTGAGTGGTAGGATAACCTGCCTAAAGAAGTGATTACTTTTGCAATTTGTGAGGTGAAGTGCTTACACATATACAGTACACACACACACACACACACACACACACACACACACACACACACACACACACACACACACACACACACACACACACACACACACACACACACACACACATACACTCGCGCACACACACATACACCCCCCCCCCACACACACACAATTTATCTTTCTCTTTTTCACATCACACACTCATGACCCATGATTCAAAATGTCAGTGTGATCAAGATCCTTTTCACTCAGCATCAATGTGCACTTACACTGAACCTGCAATCCCAGTTTCATTCACATAACATGGTCTCTCTCTCTCTCTCTCTCTCTCTCTCTCTCTCTCTCTCTCTCTCTCTCTCTCTCTCTCTCCGCCTCTAGCCTGGTCTCTCTGTTTCTCTCTTTCACTTCGAACACATCCATGCAGGAGTAATGCATCTCTGTGGAGTAAATTGGGCAGGATTTATGTTTCATGGAGTTTCTGCCTAGAGCCAAACAGGTTTATAACAAAACTTGATTCATTTCAGTTAGATAAGTTAACAGTTTATCATGATATTGTTTCATTTTAATAAATTAATAAATATCACTTAATTACATTATTTTTTTTCCCAAATTTTATATTTCTAGTTTTGTATTTTATTATAAATGTGTAAATCTAAGTGATTTTTTAAAAAAGTAATTTGTTACTTAAAAGTAATAAAGAAATAATAAATGTTTATTCATTTTTATGGTTTATTTATAAAATAATAACAGAACTGATCTGTCAAAACCCATACCTGTTTGCCCTTATGTTTCTTCAACCTTTCCTTTCTTTACCTGACAAAGCAGAGACGTGTGTGCCAGTGACTCCAGTGAGAGGGGGTAGGGGGAATATTTCTCTGCTTTGACATGCCTGATGTTGAAAGTTCAAGCAGAAAACCAATTACAATGAGCACCACAAAGCCCCCAGCCCCTCCTTCCTCTACTGACAATAAAACAAGAAAAACAGGAGAAAATGACGCACACTGAATGCTCGTGAACTGAGGATGGTGAGCTAAACTGTCTCTATGCTCGGAGATCGGATCCTACAGCCTGTGTTTGCTGCAGAACTTCTCAGTAGCTTTGCTCAAATGAAAATCAAATCAAGTTAGGATTAGAGAGTAAAAGAGTATGGTTTAGTGTAAGCTATCCCATCAGAGCTACTTTCCTAGTCATCAAATAAGCCTTAAATCAGCACAGTGCTACAGTAGTAGCCTTATTACTTTCAATGTGCCTATGACTTCTGGTAGAAAAAGGCAAATTATGATTTAAAATATTAAATAAAATGTGTTTGAATTTGATTCTTTCATTAACATTTTAATGTTGCACACAATTATTAAAATAGTTGCTCATATATTCCTCAGAAGTATTCCGGAGGTGAGATGCATCCTGAGTGGGTTGGTACAGTACATTGCACATCACCATACACAAATATTCACACACTGGGGTAATTTACATTCAGCAATCAGCCACCAACCACATTTTAGTATGTCACAAAACCCAGCGTGGCAACTCACATGAAGACAAGGAGAACATATAAACAGTAATCTCAGAATCAGTGCAGGGACCATAGAGCTGTGCAGTGGCAAAGATATTACTTCTTTACTCATTCACAGTGAGTATTTACTCACTCACACCCACTCATCGTCTATAACACTTTATCATGTATTCCGGGTCACCTGAGATTCTATAGGTTCCCCTCGTGCTACCTGGGCAGCTCTGACCCCTTGGACCATCCGGTTGTCAGGATGGAATGTCACAATGGCCGAGCGGTCTAAGGTGCTGCCTTCAGGTCGCTTTCTCCCCTGAAGGCGTTGGTTTGAATCCCACTTCTGACAATATATATGTGGGGCAGTGGTCGCTCAGAGGGCTAAGGAACTAAGTTGTAAGGCACAGTTCGATCCCCAGCTCCACCAGGTGGCCACTGTTGGCCTGTTGAGCAAGGCCTCTAACCCACAGAGGTTCCCAGATGGATGGATGAATGGGATATGAAAAGAAAGAAATTTCACTGTAAGGTATATGTGAAAAATAAAGGCTTAATTAACCAACATGACTCTGGAGGTGTGGTGCATCATGACGTTGACAGTGGATCCATTGGGTGCTGTTGGGATGGGGCTTCCCATTCAAGCATGGCCAATATAGATTTTTTTCAGCAATTTGTTCTGCATTGGCTTTTCTGTGTGATCAGACTGGACAGGCTAGCCATTGGACCTCACAGTCATAGCTTGGCTGCGTATGATTCTTTACTGGTATATAACTAATAACTACAATTAATATTATTAAATTCACCTGGTGGTGGTGTTATGACACAGGTATGTCCTTGAAAACGCTGTCCTCTGACTGATCCATTAGACAAATCATTTATGATCTCTAGTAGTCAAGTAGTCAACATGCAAAATGATACAAGCAAAAGCATGAACAAATAAATAAAAAGTATATTGAATTTTACATTTATGGGTTTGTATGGGATTTTCCACTTATTGTTGAACAATCAGTAACTTAATAAATAAGCTACTTATTATTCATCATACCACCATTAGTCAATGATCTTTGTAAAGTTCTTCGTAAATGTTTACAAAGTTTTTTGCCAAATCTACATACTGCACAATAAAATCCTTAGTGTTGATGAAACACTTTTAGAGTGTAATCTGAGTTGCAATCAGTGAATTAATTGTAAGTGAAATTGAGTAAAACATAAATGGTGCTTCCCATATATTAAAACTGTATTTATCCATCCATCTAGGACCTCTGTAATCCAAATGGAAACAGTGGAGACCAATGGGGGCCATTGTATTTATTCCAATGTGTACAACAGTGGTAGGACCTCCGGTCAACACTCACATACACATTCACATACTACAAGCAATTTGGAAACACCAATTAGCATGATCTGCATGTCTTTAGACTGTGGAAGGAAACTGGAGTACCTGAAGGAAACACACCAAGCATGGGGAGAACATGAAAATTCTGTGCACACAGACCTGACACGACAATCAAACCCAGGACCGGGAGGTGCAAGGCGACAGTGCTAACCACTATGCCTCTGTGCCGCCATTAATCCTGTATGTCTTCATAATAATATTGAATGACAGGGAATTTACAAGACTGTGTGTATAATCCATATTGACAAATGCTGTAAACATGTTCAATTTGTAAAAAAAAAAAAAAAAAAAAAAAATTTTAATAAAAAAAAAAACTCATATCAAACGAAACAATTTAAAGCCAGTCAATTTAGGTTCATGTCATTCTCTTTATACATCACTTTACACAATCTCAGCTCTTATATACAGGATTTTCTGGAATATTAGAATAAATGTTCCTACAAATAATTTTGGAACAAATTTGTTTATTGTTCAGGTTAAGAAATGAGGCTCAGTAAATGACGAAAATGACCCGGTAAATGAAGCCTGGTAAATCTTACAAAATAAAACAGGTTGTTTTTTACCTAATAAGTGTATGATTTAGTAAAGTTAACCAACTTTTTATTTTATTTTATCAGAAACTGTTCTCATAAAGAACGGGCAAGTGTAATGAAAGTAAGAAGTTAAAGCTGAAGCTACAAACGTGACATCTGTTCTGTTATAAAATTTTATGAATTGAAATCTGACTGAATCTGCTTTTACGAAGTGGGAACGAGACAGCCAAAAGGTGTGCATGTGTGTCTGTGTGTATGTATGTCTGTGTGTGCATGTGTGTATACACCAGAGAGAGAGACTTAACTGGGCTTTGTCACCTCAGAGGGAGAGATTAAGAGCGGGCGCATGTCAAACCCCAGTCGAACCCAGCGCAATAAAACACCTGCCACCTCCACACACAGACTTAACACATACAGAAAACAGAACAAACCCGGCCATCTAGACTTAACACCACAGCACACAATCAGCAAGGCCCCCTGTGCCAAACACAGCAGCGCACACAGTGAGGGGAAAAAGAGCCAGATGGGAACCTCAGCTCAGATCAGCCTTTAAAAAAAAAAAAAAAAAAAAAAAAACATATTTTCAGAACAAAACATGGTACATTTCCTGATCTACTGTTACAATATAAACGCGATCCGAGTTGAACCTCCATCTATTGTGTGAATTTTATTGCATTTAGTCATTTCATTCACTTATCAGTGTCATTATTGTTTAAACGTGAATAATATTTTCCCTGTTCATTAACAAAATTATGTTTGTTTTTGTGTTTAATGTGGCTTTTGTTGGAGTTTCTATAAGTGCTTTCGTGATGTAGTATTTTTATTTAGTTCTTTACATTTCATTTCTAATATTTTAGATATTCTAATAAGTTTATCTCAGTAAGAGTCACCTGGAAATGTTCTTGTGTGCATACACAGGCATGCCAAGACCTATGATAAAAAGTCACACTTGTTTGCAATAAATACCTAAAAACCCTGCGGGTTACCGCATGTGTGTAGTACATGTGGGGCCAATGGAGCTAAAAAGCAACAAAAGCAACAAAATTTTTTTTTGGAGTTGTACTTTTAGGCTAATGATTATTCTCTGACACATAAGGCTATCTATAACAAAACATTTAATTTGAAAACCACTGTATAAATAAAATAAAAATAATTATAAAAAGCTTTAAATTTTTACCTTTTGAGCAAAGCACAACACATAGCTGGCAGATTTTCAAGCAAATAATAAATAATAAATCTTGCGTCTCTCCGTCACATGATCGATGAAGCGAAGATAATCCTTTTCAAAACTATAGCTGTTTAAAGTGTTTTTGAAGCAAGACTTTTAAAGCAAGAAAAGGACATTTACACTCCAGCAGTAGAAAATTAAAGGTAAACGTCTCTTTATGTCTGTGATCCGTTCTGTGAAATCGGACATTATAAGATTTAGATGTTGTTCAATCACAATGTCTATAAACTTTACAAAACTATATATTTTGTATAAGAGACTAGAGATGCACACGCTGTGTGTGGAATGCTAAAGTTTATCCGTTGCCTACTTGTGCTATGATAGTGAAATGACATCATGTACAGTACTGAAGTATAAATAAAATTGGTAGAGAAGGAAGCTGACGATGCTGTAAGCTGACACATTTTATTCTTTCTAATGTTTCTCATATTCTTCAACAATTGGTGAAATTGAAAAAGTTTTGTGTGCATAAAAACCTAACACATTTTTTTTCTTCTTGATTTAATTTTCTGTCACTGCTTTCTGTTTGACTGTTTGCTGTTTGACTGGTTGCTTCTTTTTTTGTTTTGAATTACAACTCAACCATTATGTTATTGATGCTAAATTGCATACTTTAATAACCACACACACACAATGGACTGATTTATTCATTGTGCCAAAACTGCAGAAAGTGGAGTTATAGTGTAAAGTGTAAAGATCACCATTATACTGTACCATGTTTTGGCATTTGTGCTTTTGAACAGACCTTAGTGACTTATAGAAAATAGCCCATGAAATAGTTTGCATTACTTCTGGCTTCTACAAGGGTGAGTCAAAAATTATCTGCACTCAGGCTGTAGAATATATTTTAATGAACTTTTAGAAAAGACAAATGTATTTTTTAGACATAATCATCTTGCTTTTCAGTACACTTGACACTTTGTGCATCTTTTAACAAGCTTGAGCGTTGACAGTGTGGGCAGAAGTGCGCTGACGTGCATTGTCATGCAAAATCACAACGCGTTTGGATAGCAATCCTCTGCATTTAATCCTGTAACAAGTACTGTTGGTTGTTGAACCTTTTTTCCTAATAATGTTACAATACTGACCCTTGAGAATCCCAGAAAACTTGGCAATTAAAGATGTTTCTGTTCCATACTCACTGCAGTTTACTCTCAGTCTCATAGTGATGAATCCATGCCTTGTCACCAGTAATGATTCTCTTTAAGAAAGAAAAATTCACTGATGGGAAGATCTAGTCATTCAGGACATTCAGGTCATCAGCTGACTTCATTTTATTGCCACATAACTTTGTTGAGCCTCGACCTGACCAACTGAAGCAACCCCAGATCATAACACTGCCATCCAGAGGGTTGCACAGTGGCCGCTATGCATGATGGGTGCATTACTCCATGCTCTTCCCTTTTGCACCCATCAATCTAGAATAGCATCACTCTGGACTCATCAGACCACATGACCTTTTTCGATGGCTCCAAAATCCAATCTTTATACTTCCTAACAAATTGAAGCCTTTTATCTGTTCTTAGTCTCACCAACAAGTGGTTTTCTTATGGCTACACACCAGTTTGGTCCCAATCCTGAGTTCTCATCACCATGTTTGTATGGAAATGCTTTTTTTTCTTCTCACTATTAAACATAGCTATGGTTTTTACTGTTGACCATTTATGTTTTTTGTTTTCTGATCACTTTTCTTCCACAAATCCTTCCAGCACTGTCCTTCTACATTTTGATAATGTGTTGAACCCAGTTACAGTAATTTTATAATATCAATTTTACAGTAAAATATCTTCAGTTGTTTTCTTAATTTGACCTTTGTGAAATGGTGATTGCTTTTGATCAGGCAATGTATGTGATGATATATTTCATCCAAAAAGTCCATACAAAGTAGTCAAATAATCAGCTAGAATTCATGACCTGAAAAAATAGAGAAGATTGCTGGAGAGGTCTAGTTGAAAAAAAAAATCAGAAACAAAATAAAACTCTAGAGCTGGCAAATGTCAGTGCAGAAAAAAAGTAAATTTAATTTGTTGTTGAGTTATTGAATAGGAAAATTTAAATTGAAATAGATCTTAATTTGTGAAGTCCTGACAAAACACACATACACAAGTACACTCCTCACCTGTTCTAGGCCTAATGCATTGACTTAAGGTCATTGCCATTTCTCAGTCAAACTCAATACATTCCATACAAAACATACTAAAATATTTAGAGAACTATTTAGCACCACAAGGGACTCTCTTTCTCTCTGAAACAAATCAAATCTAAAATCAATAAAATGTGGTATGGCCAGGTAACAGTGTGGGAATAGTCACAGACCTACCCTTCGTCTAGACCCTGTCTGCCAAATGCAAAGAGCAGTGCTAATTTCCAGCTTGTCTCTGATTGGCTGAGGCTGCGTTTCTGTGGCTTGTCATGGTTCGCACAGGTCAGTGACTGAGGCAGTGTAGCATGAAACAAACTAATAGAGAGAGCCCCCTCTCCCTGCATAGTCTCTCTCTCTCTCTCTCTCTCTCCAGTGAGAGACACCTTGGGTCAGACAGTAAGAAAAAAAAAAAAAAGGCCTATATATATAGATATATATATATATATAGAAGGAAAAAATC
>JAAGKR010011276.1:0-19912 GCA_011419295.1 Clarias macrocephalus
GGCAGGTTCCAAATTATTATCCAAATTAAAAGCTTGTTTAGAACGGTAAGAAATTTTAAGGAAAAAAAATGATAAAACTGAATTTATATAATTATTAAACCGTGATACTAACAGAATTGCAAGGTATCGTGATTGATATCGTATCGGCTGGTCCTTGGTGATGCCCGTCCCTAATGGCTACTCAGGTGAAAAGCAAACCGTAGCAAAACACAGCAGTATGGACTGCTATTTGAAATGTGATCTCATCGACGCCGCTGTCTCCTCCACAATCTGTGCAGGCTTTCAGCTTTCGGACAGATAAAACAGGAAGGCGGGTGACAGGGTCCATCTTATCTCCAAAATATCGTAAGGGTTGACTCTGTTGTACTCTTAAAATTAAGATTCAATTATTTGTCACATGTACTGTACAGCCAGGATACAGCACCTGGAGTTAAAGGCCTTCCACAAGTCCTCAAACAGAGCTGGGGCTTGAACCCCCAACCTTCTGGGCAATAACCCCAAATCACCACTGCTGACAACCCACTTTAGTCCACAGCACCACCTAGAGTATCAAAGTGTGTAGATAATGACATACTGTAGGGGATAGCGGGGCTTGGAAAAGGTGGTATGGTGACGCAGTGGATAGCGCTGTCGCCCTGCACCTCCTGGTTCTGGGTTCGATTCCCACCTTGGGCCTGTTTGCATGTTCTTCCTTTGTTTTGTGGGTTTCCTTCCACAGTCCTTCCTCAGTACCTTAAGTCTTCTGAGATCCCCCACCAACCCCGAGGATAAAGTGGTATAGAAGATGAGCGGGATGGGATTGGGAAGGGGTTGATTGTACTCAGGCACGGTACACAACAATCACACCAGAGCGTGTAAACTTTTTTTTAAAATTACATGTCCATCCTCAGTGGAATCCTTGTGACATTTGAAGATGATCTGCCATAAATCTGGATGTTATTCAACTACACAAACTAAACATGAGATGACGATAAGTGATGAAGTTTAAACATCAAAAACATTATTTTCAATAAAGTATTCAATAAAAGATCTGAGAAAAAACACTGCAGTGACACTTCTGGTCACAGCATCTGGTGTGTGTGTGTGTGTGTGTGTGTGTGTGTGTGTGTGTGTGTGTGTGTGTGTGTGTGTGTGTATGTCTGCATTTTGTGTGTGCCTTTTTAGATAATGATAAAGGGAAGAGGATACGCCACTCACCCATAGAGTCTACGGCCAGCAGCGCAATCAACAGCAGGGCCAGCATGGTGATCCCAGAAAGAAATGTGTGTGCGTGTGTGTGTGTGTGTGTGTGTGTAGCAGCAGGGAAGCTTCTTTAATCACGGCACTGCGGGAGAAAACACACAGACACAGACAGGCTGATTAACTTCGACAAGAGAAGAAGTGTGTGGGTAGTACATGTGTGTGTGTGTGTGTGTGTGTGTGTGTGTGTGTGTGTGTGTGTATGGTTAGTAGGCAGGAGACCTGTTCTGAACATCATTAGTCAATAAGTTGAAGTCATATCTTATATTATTTATATTATTATTTACTCACTCAACTTCTATACCGCTTAATCCTGTATTCAGGGTAACGAGGGGCCTGGAGCCTATCCCAGGAGACTTAGGGCACGAGGCGGGTACATACCATGGTCAGGGTGCCAATCCATCGCAGGGCACACACACATACACACACTCACACATTACGGCCAATTTAGGAACACCTATTAACATGACCTACATGTCTTTGGACTGTGGGAGAAAACCGGAGAACCCGGAGGAAACCCACCAAGCACGGGGAGAACATGCAAACTCCATGCGGGAATCAAACCTGGCCGGGAATCGAACCCGGACCCTGGAGGTCCAAAGAGACAGTGCTAACAAATACACCACCGTGCCGCCATTATTATTTATTTTATATTGTATATCTTGATGTATTTCCTTTTCAAACAGAAGTTTTCGAATCGTCTGGACCCTGGTGATTCTCGTTCCTAGCAATAAGAATGCAGCGATTGTTAAATTTGGAAATATCCGTGTTTAAGTGTATTATGTGACTAGTCAGCTATCCTAGAGCTATTGCTACAGTAAGTCCAGGCTCCTGGCTGTTTCTCACTCGAACGTTGTGGCAAACACGGCTATTTTGGCTGGTATTAACGTGCGGATCCTTCCCGGAGCTGCAGCTTTGTAGGCTGCTGTTGTCGCAATCAGACCACAATTAAGCAACACAACACAACACATTTATTATTATTATTATTATTATTATTATTATCTTTCGCTATATGCTTCTTCTTCCTTTATTGTTTAGCAGTTGGCAGCCAGCTTTTCGAGGCATTACTGACCCTCGCTGGACTGGATCAATATTGCATGGATAAGAATCTAGCTTTTAGGAGCATTGCTGCCACCTGCTGGACTAAATCGGCAACGTTGAAGAGTCAAGTTTTGCGAGATCTCGCAAACTTTTCAAACAAAAAAAGAAAACATTTCTAGCTTAATTTTTTTTTACCCATATCATGTTAGATTTTATTTTTTTTTGCCTCGCATTTATTTATTTTTTTTTTCAAGGTGGAAGTTTTTTTTTTCCTCCAAAGTTTATTTTTTCCACCCATGTCCCTTTAGGGGCTCGGTAGAAAAGTAATAAAGAGATAGAAAGCGATATTTGATAGAAAACAAAGAAACAGAGGGTGTGTATAATGCGGCTTGGGCTCTTCTGATGATGTCACCCTGTGGGCTCGTCTTTTAAATATCCGCACAATCTAGCTCACACCATAACCTCAACCGCTAGTGGGGAAAAAAAAGAAACTGATGTCATCCTTTAATTACACAGCACTTTTGTTTCCTGCCAGAAATAACCACAAGGCTGAGTTAAATGAGCACCGTGTTCATGAAACAGCTCGGCAGATCAGATCTACTACGGATCTGACTATTGTTCCTACACACACCTCAGTGTCTATAAAAAAAGAAAAGAAAAGAAGAAAAGTCCAGGAAAAACTCCCGGATCCAAAGAAAAAGAGCTGAGTTGGGAGATTTCACGTTTTTCAGGATAACACCCACTGAGTCAGACTTAAAGCTTCACATCAGGTTGCAGACGAAGGCTTTGATCACAGCAGCAAATCCTGAGCACAGCAAAAGAGCTCACAGCTCCTCCCTCCATCACTCCATCAACAAACTCTCTCCACTCACCTAATGGACAGGGAGGAAAAAGTTAAATCTCTCTCAAAGAGATTTTAAGTGCGGTAAGCCAGTACTGGTCTTGAATCTGGTCCTGGTCAGGAGGTCTCTGAGAATAGCGGAAGCTGAAATTTATATGATTTATATTTATGCGTTCATTCAGATGATGTTTTAATAGTAATAGTTCATTCCTAAGGATGCTTAACTGCTGTAGGTGCTGAAGCCCTAATCGGAGTGGATCCTATTATCAAAACGACTCCAGCCAGCTATAAAATATCCGAAGCAGTAGCGTGCTTCTAGGAGTATGAAATTAGGTTAATAACTGTCCAGTGCATTATTAAAACCCGGAAGGACTGGGACTAAACAGCTGCGAAACCACTTGTTATATAGACTCATAAGGGGAAAAAAGGGCTTAGGGGGGAACAGAAATTGGCCTTTGTATCAATGGAAGATGTGGTATGATGCTCAGGTCTTGGCTCAGCATCACTATGTGGCAATAAAATGATGATGACTGAGGTTATCACATAAATTTTTATTTTTTCAATCCTGGTGGCAAAGGCACATCCCCGGACTCAAACTGTGAAAGAGTGCTTCTGGGACACTGTAAACCCGAAACTCAAAAAAATTGAGGTAATCAGTTACATAAGTAAGTAATGATGTTTCCAATTTCAAGTAAACAGAACTATCAGTTTTTGAGTTTGTTGTACTCATTCATATTCATGGTTCTTTTCTTGCATTACTGAGTAGCCCAACTCATACTACCATTTTTTTTTGTTGTTGCAAATTAAATAAATTGTTGTTGGTCTTGGCAATGGGTCGCCACAGTGGGTTTTTACACCGGATGCCGTTCTGAACACAACCCACCCATTTTCATCTGGGCTTGGGACAGGCACTTCATCCAGTGGCTGGGAATCGAACCCGTCCCTTTCGCATGCTCAGTACTGTACCACTGAGCCACCAGTGCTCTCTTACAAATCAAAAATAAGTATTATTTGACAACTTCAGGGTGCCCAGATTTGTAAAGATTATACTTACAGCATCATGCAGCCATTAAAAGATATATGTTGGTGGAGAAAATAAATAAATAAATAAATAAATAAATAGACATGTTGTATAAAAGCAGTATCACCCTCAAGGTCATGCCGTTATTTTCCTTATATCTGTTATATCTGGTTCAGATAACAGAAAAAACTTGACTCAGATTCATTTCTAGTGTTCTGTTCATTCCGTTCTGTTAATATTCAGGCTTCTCGTTATTAGGTCCTAAACAAACCTTCACATTTAAACCAAACCGACGACTCAAAATTACATTCCATACCTGACTTGAATTACAGGATGACATAAGAAGGTTAGGGGATCTGCAGAGTTTAATCATGCAGGACGTCTGCGTTGTATAAAAAGTTCATCAGCGTCTCTTAGATACACGGCTTTACGACACAACTAATAACGGTTAAATTTCACATAAGGCAGATCCTCTCTACAACGACCGTCCTTAAGCTCTAACTGCAATGCAATAAATCAGCATGCAAAAAAAAAAAATCTTGATTGTAATTGCCAGAAAGCCCAGCTGTCCATGGTGTTAAATCTCTCTCTCTCTCTCTCTCAGTCGCAAAGTCCTTTCTCCATATGTCCTACACCGACACTACACTAAACTAAACCCACGATCCTCTGAGAGAAAGGCTGAGCTAATTAAATTGGCTGAGTGAGTAACATTGTATGTGTGTGTGAGTGTGTGTGTGTGTGTGTGTGTGTGTGTGGTGGGTGTCCCCTGCCAGTTTTAAGACTTCGTCTAGACCTTGTCTGGCATATAAAACTGTTCCAGTAAGTTGCAGTGCAATGCAAGCAATATGTCACTTATACCAGCCGATCAATAGCACATTTTTACGCTTTAAAACTCTAATATTGGCTGTGCGAGGTGATATAAATAAAAATAAATAAAAAAGTTGAAATTAACTTTCTGTTTCATCACGTTTAGTTTTGCAACCCACTTTGAACTGAGTTCCTATCAATCCTACTTGAGTCTGGACCCGGCTGGATTTTACTTCCTTTGGCTACTTCCTGTTCCAGATCTCCTGTAGGATTTCAATATCTACAGAATCACAACCTTAATTTCCTAAAGTTCTTAAATGACAATATTACGGACAAATTGATCACACCGACTAGTTTAAATGAAAAGCCACAGTTTAGTGCTGCTGAATCCTCACATCTGTTGAATCAGCTGAACAGACAAACAATGAAGAATAAATATCTAAATATTTAAATATTTAAATAAATAAATATTTAAATAAATATTTAAATAAATAAATAGCTTCTTCTTCTTTATATTTTCAATTTTTGTATCGATACATGTTTTTAATATATTTCTTATATATATTTTTTTTTGTTCTATTTTCTATAGCTAAACTTATTCTTGTTTCATTCTTATTTTATTCCTTAATTTATTTCTTGCTGTTAATTGTTAATTGTTTTTTACTAACTAAATACAGGTACGTTGTTATTTAATCAGAGGAAAATGTGAAGCTAATGATATTTTGAATGTTTGGCTAAGGAGATATTTATATAAGCTGGTGTCTGATGTAGTCTACAAAGCGTCAGCACTTTGGAATAAAGACATTTTCCGCTTGTGAGTCTTTTCCGAGTCTGTAAGTCATGTTTCCTGGTTTCTCAGTACCATTCACAAGCTATGATTTCCAGCTTATGAACTTTAAGGAAGACAGAAAAAAAATTTCATGCTGTTATGTTCATGATAACAGGAAGTTACAGCTTTTCTATAAATGTCCCACAAAATCAAATGTAACTATGAATGGAGATGGAAAGTATTATGCGTCATTAATTACACTGTAATAGAAGACAAATTGCTGTGCCATTTCGTAATGCGCTGTTAGTCCGTCCATTTACAGATTACAATCTACAGATTTGTTTTTCTATAACACTTAAACAATGTACGTAATTCTACTTAACTAATACTAACACAAATACTGTTTTTGTTTGAAAAAATAAACAAAGAAACAAAGAAACAAATTACAAAACAGTGTTTAAGTCTAACTGCAATGAAATCTTACATTAATTAAGGCACAACATAGACTGAGATTTACAGAAGACTTCAAGTACAGTACAGTGATAAGGCTCGTCACACTAAAATATCTGAATGGCGCAAAAGTAGTCCAATGACGATCCCAGCCCAAGTTGCTCGGACCCCACTGCAGCCATTCCCATGAACAATCAGTGAGTAAAATGCCTGATCCGTGAACAAAAAATCTACGAATAACTTGTCGCCAACTTACAGTCCTGACCTCGTTCCAGGCCATTTCCACATGTTTGGGACACAAAAGGAGTTCCTGGGAGTCCAGCGTTTCTGACGAGAAGCAGGCTCATGGCTCCAGAGTACTGAGAAAACGTTCTACCTTGATGGTATCCATGCACTAGTGAAATGCTGGGTTAAGTGCATTAGAGTACGAGGAGATTATATGGAGAAATAAAGGTTGTTCTTGAGGTCTTTGAGAAAGGAATACATTTTCTACTGCTCAACATTGCTTTCTCATAGAAATTTTATTTATTTATTTATTTATTTATTTATTTATTTATATTCCATTTCTCTAAACTGACTGAAGGAACACTTCTGTGAAGACTGTGCTTAACTAACCAACGCTCTGCACTATATCATTCTAAAATCCTACTCCAGTTTGGTACTCCCAGTTTGACTTGAACTCCCTTTAGTACACACAGTACTGGTGAAAAGTTCGGACACACCTTCTAATTCCACTGGAATGAGTCTGGAATGCTAAGGATACTCTCACAGACTCACTCACTCACTTATCGTCTATACCGCTTTATCCTGTGTACAGGGTCGTGGGGGGGGGGGGGGGGGGCTGGAGCCTATCCCAGGAGACTCAGGGCACGAGGCTGGGTTGAGTGCCAATCCATCCAAACTCTCACTCACATGCTCATTCAAACACTATGGGCAGTTTGGGAATGCCATTTAAACTTAATCTGCATGTCTTTGGGAAGAACATGCAAACTCCATGCACGCAGGCGGGAAACGAACCGGTCCGTGCACCTCAGGTTATCCCTTTTGTCCAAATTTAATCTTAACCAGGACAGAACTAGAAAATGGACTGTACAAAAAAAAGGGTGTTTGGTCAAGGCTAAAAAATAAATAAATAAATAAATAAAAACCAGATGGCAAAATATCCCTCTTGATGAACTGGCTTCATTTCTATGCTGATGTATTCCTGCAAGACTTCTTCTAGTCTTGGCTGTGCTACTGTGTATCTCCAAACTCTTAGGAGTGGCCCTCAAAAATCCCCTTAAACATCTTCAGCTGGTCAGCAGGTCGCTGTGTAACGTCACCACAAATATAAACGTCTAGGAATAAAGACCGCTACAAATCTAAGTACAGTGTGTATGACTTTCTCATGGTGAAACAGTCTCGTGCTTTTTCTTTGCGATCCGCTTTTCCAGCTGTTGTGTGCAGCTGTTTGTGCTAATCACAGGCGCGTGAAGCAACAGATCAAACGCTTTTCTGGCGCCTCCGTGTTTACAAACATTCGAAAGAAAAGAAGCGACAATGTAACGAACATGAAACAAACAGTGAGAAAGTAGTTCGCTCCTTACCGCAGTGCGAGTCCAGTCCGGCACTCAGAGCTGGATCAACACCAGACTTCACGTTAGCTAGCTCTGACTTGGATCATTCCTTGTTTTTCAGTCCAGGCGGCATTTCAGTCTTTAAACCATTGAAACCGGCTCGTCTCTGAGTTTACGCTCAATATCTGATTTATTACGGGTTTATTTATAAAAAGAAAAAAGAAAAAGAAAAGAAAAAAAAAAGAATCAACCGCTCCCAGTTCATTCGCTCGCTTTGTCATTCACAATGAAACGGGCAGGGTTGCCAGATTTGTGCAAAGGTTGCCAGATTAGACATTACCCACTCCTGGCTCATACAGGTTTGTTTGTTTGTTTGTTTGTTTTTACAAGTTCTCCCCGTGCTTGGTGGGTTTCCTCCCACAGTCCACAGACATGCAGATTAGGCTATGAGTGTGTGTATGTGTGTGTGTGTGTGTGCCCAGCAACAGGGCAGGCACCCCGCCTCATGCCCAAAATCTCCTGGGATAGGCTGAGTGACCCCGTGTAAAGAATATTTCTTAGGCAAAATGAAAATATAGGCAGTTAACACAGTCGCATTGCATCTCCAGGATCCAGGTTCGATTCCCACCTCAGGTCTGTGTGCATGACATTAGCATGTTTTTCCCTGTGCTTCAGTTTCCTTTTTTTGTTTGTTTGTTTGTTTGTTTGTTTATTTGTTTGTTTGTTTTTTGCCATTCCCAAATTGCCCACAGTGGGTGAGTATGTGAGTGTGTGTGGCCTGCGATGGACATCCCCGCCCATTGTGTACCCCGACTCAAACCCTAGTCTCCCCCTGTGAGCCTGTATACAGGATAAAGCGGTATAGACAACGAGTGAGTGAGTGTTGAGAACAGTACAGAGCAATCATACGAGAACATCAAAACAGACAGATAATAAACTATTTGCGACCCTGAATACAGGATAAATAGGCGATGAGTGAGAGTGAGTGAGAAATAATTTTGAATCCTTTCATTTGGCTTATTAGAAAAGAAGATGCTGCCTGTAAGAAAATGTACACTCATCAGCCATAACATTAACACCACTGACAGATGATTTGTCGTCTTGGTGGGTTTCCTCCTATAAAATTACACATAAGGACAAATAACACTTGCTCCAGACTTTACACTGTAAAACAATAGATTTTAAGGTATGTTTGTTTTTGTTTGTTTGTTTGTTTGTTTGTTTTAAAATGTATTGATTTCTATAACTTCCTGGAAGACCATTATAACTTTTTAATTATTCATTATTCATTTCCTACCCCCAGGGGCAAGTCAGGCTGTATAGCTATACACTGTGTGAACAAAGGATTCCTTTCCATCACACCAATATAAGGTCCTCAGTTGTTGTTGTTGTTGTTGTTGTTGTTTTTTTTTTTTGTACAATAAAGACTTCTTTTTTTCTCACACCCTTGCCACAAATTGGGAAACGCACAACTGATTGGAATGTGAATGTCCTGTCACTGGATATATACTAACCTCTTTCAGTATGACAAAGCCCCTGTGTTCAAAGCAAGGTCAGTGACACATGGTTTGCCAAAAATTGAAATGGCCTGCACAGAGCCCTGACCTCAGCCCGGCTGAACAGATCTGGGATAAACTGGAAAACTAAAAGTGCCTGTTCTTGCCAGAGAGTCAGGTATTTAACCTATTGCCAGAACTCCCATAGCCATAGTCCAAAATCTAGTGCTGTGAGGATTTTCTTTAACAAAGACTTTTCTTAAAATGTAGCCAATGATTTCCACTTGGTTTTTAGCTAAGCTGTGGGGATTTGTTTCCATTCGGCAACAAGACAATCACTGAGGTCAGGGACTAATAATGGGCAATGAGGCCTAAGGCATATTCCACATTCTGCTTTATCATAAAGTTCACTGAGGTTGAGGTCTGGGTTTTTGGCTTAAGCACTCAAGTTGTTCCACAGAACATGTTTGAGCCTGCTGGTTCCAGTGAATGTAAATTGTGTAAATTCTGTACAACTGTGTGCTTACAAGTTTGTGACAACAGTCTGGTGAAGGCTTGTGTACGTATGTGATGATATCAAGAGTCCACAACATTTACACTACCAATCTCAACCAAATAGGTTTGAACCAAGCAGCAACAACCTCCAAAGTCAATTCTCCTTTTGCAAATCACAAAATAATGTGCCGTTGCAATACACAAAAATGCATGATGTTATATTAATTATAACATCAATTATAACAATATTTTCACTGCATATGGAACTGTATATGATTGTGTATGTGACAAATAAAATTAGAATTTTGAATTTGAATTTAAAGCCCTGTTGGAATAAAAAAAAAACGATCATCATCATCATCATCATCTCAAAAACTGTAAAACAAAACCAGAAAAAGGAACAAAAATCTCCCAGCATTTGGAGAAGTATGTCATTGCAAACTGATTTTGTGAAATACTATGTGAAGGGTAACATTAAAAATAGACATTGTGCATATGTTTACCATAATAAAAAAAACATTATATAATTTTATTTTACAATCAGAAATCATAAAAACCCAAACACCCACCCCTTTCTTACAGTATATTTAATTAATAATTTCATATTTCCAGGATGAAGAACTTAAAGTTTCTTTGTAAAACACTACAAAGAATTCAAATTCATTATTTGCTACATACACAACCATATACAGGTACAGTATGATATGCAGTGAAATGCTTATACGACTGCCAGTGGCCTAAAAAGAAAGATTTCTCTATGACAGAATACACTGCACTAAACAGTACAATTAAATTAAAAATAACATTTTCAATAAAAGTAATATAAGAATAAGCATTTTTTAAATTATACAAATGTAAAAAAAATTACATTTATAATTACATAAATAATTACATTTACATATAATTACATTATAAGTTATCAAAATTAATAAAATTGAAATGAAATCGAAGGGTATAAATTATGCAGGATGTACAGACTAAAAAAGAAATTATAAACATGCATTGTACTGTACGTTCAGATTTATTTGAAAATACCAACTAAAGAGTCTTAATGGTGTAGGAGTGTTAAGCAAATTAAACAATTACCAAAAGTGTTTTTTAATGTAATATTATAAGTAGATAATTTTATTCCAGATACTTTTACAGATCTTTTTTTTTTCATTCATTCAGTCATTCATTCATTCATCCATCAGTACACACTTTATCCTGGGCAAAATCATGTTAGAGCTTTAACATCTGGTCCATAGCATAGCACGACACATACACTGATAACTTCACACAGACAGTGACCTGAACACATGATCATATCGGTATACCCTGGATGTGTAAGACCGCAACCCTTTACACCGTACCACCTACTGTACATACAGTAGATCTTTTCTAAACAAATGACAGCCCTATGCATTTTCCCTTATAGAGTAAAACAAATCAAATAGGGGCATCAAAAAGACAAAGCACATAATCTGGCAACCTCTTCTCCAAAGCCCTACCCCCTTCACTACAGTTTCCTCTACTCGAGACCAATGAATCACTTCAATCAATACAGGATGTGCAGACCTGATTTAAGGTAATGCGACCACGCCATTCCCATCGGATCTCCTCAAACACTTATTTAACTGCTGTTCTGCTGGAATCATATTTAAATCCGTCATTTAGCACTTTGTTTTTGGAGTTTCCTGGTTTAAGTTGGCGTCACCATCAAGAAAAACGTGGTTTGGGGTTGGTTGTGTTCATTGTGGTTGAAGATACTCATCCTGTGGCTTCTCTTCCTTTTTTTTTTCCATTTCCTTTCCTGTAATTCTCTCTCTCTCTCTCTCTCTCTCTCTCTTACGCACACACTCTGTCATATCAACTTGTTTTCCAAAAAACATGCTTCTGAGTCATTTCCACCATGACTAATTTTAAAAAGTACTCAGGAGTATGATTTGCCAAGAGAATAGCTAAAAAGTGCTGACTGTGTTTTTTTTTTTATTTGCTTGTTTTTTGATTACACTAAATCAAAGGGTTCAGACATGTACAGTGCGTAAGTCATATTTAGAAGAACAATGAGGAATAGGGGATCCGGGGGATATTTTAGGCTCATCTGATGGGCAGGGTTAGTCCGGGGGTTGAGACGTCATCCTACTTGTACACTGTTTGGTTCTTGAGCAAGGCTCTCAGACTTCAACTGCTATGTTATCTAGTTGGATAAAAATAAAGCTTGGCAACCTAAGATGGTAAAAGAAGGGGGAGGGGGGGAACTTCCCCATTAGAAATTTTTCATTTTACTTTGCATTAGAGTTTGCTATGGTAAACTACAGTACAGTATATACCGTAATATACCCTAGTATTAGCATCACCATGATATAAGACTTTATAGAGTACCAGTGTGGGTACTGGTGCACTTCAGTGGGTACCATGTTAGAACTTTGGCATTGCACTTTGCTCAATACCATCCCAAAGTTCATCAGGTGTCTTATCTCATCAGGTGTATTTAATAATTTTTTACATATATACAATGGTACCATGCTATATAAATTATCCCACCTGTATGACGTTTGGCGGAATCTTGGTTTGTGTTCCATAGTACCATACTAACATACCATAATATAGTACGCATAATGGTAGAACCATGTTCTGTGGTTCCATGTCCCATGTCCCATAGCAATGGTACATGTACTATATTAGCAAATAAGTACCACATGGTACTGTGTTCCAAAATACCATGGTATTGTATTCCATCGGACTACCATGGTACCTGATACAATGTTGAAATTTATTTTGGGTCTGGGCATGTCCTAATGGTTTAACACCACCATGTCACTGTTTTTTTTTTTTTCTTTTTCTAAACAGCAAATCCTGTGTGTACAGATTTAGGTTAATGTAGTGGATAAAATGAGAAGGCAATAGGATGCTTGCTTAAAGGGCAACAAGGATAATAAGAGCCAACCTATCCCAGGAAAAACAAAACAAAAAAACATGATCACTTCCTGAAAACCAGAGGCCAGCACAGCAGGACATCCAGGCCATTAATGACTCCAAATGACCACTACATCCCGGCCAGACTTCCTCCCAAGTGAACCATAGCTGACATCAAGCTGACACTCTGATCGGCTGATCATTTTGTAGACCTTTATAAAGATGACCATGTGAACAACCCAGCTACCGGAATGACTAATACCTTAATGCGAAACATCCTCATGAGATCGTCTCTACTTTCTAGAGTAAGCATCCTGAAGCAGTCTCCTCACCGATTCTAGGATTTGCAAAAGTGGCTTGTACTGTTCTTTTTTGTTTTTGTTTTTTTGCAAATGCACAAAAGATCCACTATTTTGCAAATGTCTGAAAAAGTTTGAGCGAGTCCAGATAGCTAATCAGATTGCGACTATTAAGATATTAGATACTCCACAGGTAGAGCTTCTGAGGATAGAACGAGCCCCTCAGCATTTTAAACTAAACAAACCAAATATAGCCCATGTCCCATGATTATGCATAAGTGTTGGGAGTTCAAAGCCGAACACAGCCAAGCTTTGGAGTGCCATTCCATGGTTAACCACCACTTCCTAGCTTTTTGCTGAAACTAGTATTTGAGAATACTAGTATATTGTTCAGTAGGCTTCTGAAGCTTGCCATCTTGGCTCTGGTTTTGAACACATGAAAATGCTCAAATTGCTTGGTGATCTTTGGATACAGACATTTTTGGAGTATGAGACAATACTACAAAACCAGACTGCCGGTAAAAAAGGTGGAAAAAAATACAACTCACTGCTTGAACGCAGGAGAAATTCACAATCAAACAAAGAAATGCAAGACACATGTGAGGTATTGGGCTACTGGAGGACCGAATGGAAAACCTTCGGACTGGTTGAGCAAAACGTTTAACCCACCATTGACTGTTCAGCTGTATCCTGTGTCAGTTGTAACAACTGTTGGATAAAAGCAGCCAGAATGGTGATCTTTCCTGATTCGTCCTGGTCCCTAATGGCTCATAAGTCATGTTGACATGTTCAGGTAATGGACTTTAAACAGGATGTTGTTCGGCCTGAGGCATTCGCCAGTGAGTGGCCTCAGCACGTGGTGGTGTTACAGTAAGGGCACCAAGAAGGTTAATCAGGAAAGGTCAGCAAAATCTTTGCATTCTTTTTTCATCGCTTCATGGGGGTAGTGGTGAATCAGTGACGATAGTGGTGGATACAATGGCAGTGAGTTACTGATCAGGAAATTGGGGAGATTTTTATTGAATAAAGCTGATCGAGGCCCTTCAGTCTCGCTCTGCTGCTGTATACAGTAATTGTGGCTGATATTGTGCTCGGAATCCAACTCACTAACAATCGGCATATGATTTTTAAACAGTCTTAAAGGACTTTGCATTCATGTTGAGAACGTATTGGCTGCCAGTAGTGTGCAAATTGTCATAAAGGCTAACAGTGGTAACTTTTAAGTATCAAATAATTGGCCTGTATCAAGGGCCGAAAACAGTTAAAAGATTTGAAACTACTGGGGTTGGTTTAAGAACTGCCCGACACATTATTAAAACCTGTAAGAAATGTGCTGAACTGTCAACGTTGTGGAATAAAAAAAAAAGCTCAGATGGCTAAGGCATTGCGTTGCTGATCGGAAGGTCGGCGGGTCGAGCTCCAGCTCTACCAGGTTGCCATTGTTGGGCCCTTGAGCAAGGCCCTTAACCCTATCTGCTCCAGGGGCGCTGTATCAGGGCCGACCCTGCGCTCTGATCTGAGTTACACTGGGAGATGTGAAGAAAGAATTTCACTGTGCAGTAATGTGTGTGTGTGTGTGTGTGTGTGTGTGAGAAATAAAGGCTTAACTTAACTTAAACACTTTGTGAATTTGCAACATAAACAAAATGAAATGTAAAAGCCATAGCTACAGTATGTTTAATAATGAAAGCAAGAGCATCTCTATACACAAATAATGTGACGAGAAAAAATGATAAATTTTCTAACAGCGAGGCTCTGAGAATATCGCCAGCTAAAATTCATATGATTTATATTTCTGTTCATTCGCATATTGTTTTAATGGTAACAGTTCATGGTGCTAAGAATGCTAGGTGCTAAAGCCCTATTCAGATTATTTTATCAAAAGGACTCCAAACATCAATAAAATAAGAAAATTCAGTAGTGTGTTTTTAGGAGTATTGGAATTGGGAATTGGGTTAATAACTGTCCAATATATCGTCAGTCTTTCCAAACTTTTGACTGGTACTGTACACTGTACACATGTGGCGTCTTCTAAAGGCGGTTCCCCCTTCCGTTGCACCAGGTGGCGACAACGCACACACGCGCTCCTGTTTCAGAAGGGCTAAAAAGCGTGAGGAAGAAGTGAAAGCCGCAGAAGAAGAAAGGGGACTCTTTGTTTACACCCGTGTTGGAGTATCAGACAGTAAGTTTGCTTACAAATGAGCGAATTTAGGTTAAAAAGTCCGTTGTTTATAAGATATTTAACAAAATCAATAATGTCGATATGACTTAACTGAATGACAGATACAGTCTGACATTATACTTAACTACACTTCCTGACTTCTAGCTGGATGACTAAAGTGTTTTCCATCATTAGACATACTGTAATTACTGTTATATAGGCACACGCTAATATATGAGTGCATTTGCTTTTATTACGGCTGTAATAGGATTTCAATAAGCTTATACAAATTAATTTCTCCCCAGTATCTTGTTTTGTTTTGTTTTGTATTGTGTTGTATTGTATTCTATTGTATTCTATTGTATTGGGCAGATAGAGCAATATATACTCTATATAGCAATACTGCACTTTTAATACTTTAATCCTTCTTCAAAAAATAAGGGCATGGAAAATCCTTTCTGGCATCTGTCTCTGAAGCTCCACGACAGACCGAAGTCAGTGTTGCCGTTCCCGGAGGATGTCGAACCTGGAAGCTACATGGTGGCCACCATTAAGCAGCTGGTCTCAGCACAGTTACCAGACTCGCTGCCGGATCCCGAGCTCATAGGTTTGTCTTGTTTCGCATTGACGTTACAGATAAATATCACTAGAGTCAATCTCTGTCTCGTATTCTTGTATTGAAAGTTTTTTCCCCTCTAAATTAAATCTATAGATAAGAATATATATGATTGAGAACAAAACTTCATGCCTTTCAAACATTAAATTAAATGAAACAAATTTTCTGACTTCAGTTAGTGCAGTTAGAAGTCATGTTATACATGCAAGTTAACAGAAGACAAATCTGATTGGTATGGACGAAATTGTCCTTATTATCTATAGCATCACGCTATAGATAAAAGGAGTCATGGTTGTAAATCAGCAGTGTGCAATCTTTTCTCTTTTTTAGAGCTTGTGCACTGCGGATGTAAACTCAAAGATGAACTGACCTTAGATGCCTACGGGATCAAATCTGGATCTACACTGCACATTTTAAAGAAGGTGTGGCCTGAACCTGAAGTCAAGCCTGGTGAGTTCATCATCATTGTCTGTTGGTCCAGATGAAGTTTTATTACAGTTTCAGCGCTAATACTTTTTTAAAAATTATTATTATTTATTTAACCTATTTGCACCCAGATTATGCTTTATGGAGTGTTAACCTGTTAAGTGTTCAGAGTTTGATCATGAAAAGGAATAAAAGACAACAGGGCATGATGGAGGAAAGCAAACAGGTGTCACTTATGGGCCAAAAGTTTGTGGACTCGTAGATTATAATATTTATTTTATATGAAATATTTTCATTTTTCAATTCCATCTTTTTGTTTATGTTTTGCACAGAGCCTGTGAACAGAAGTGCTGCAGCAAGAGAGTTTAGACTGCTTCAGACTGCTATGCACTCCAATGCTGCATACAGAGATGCTGTAAGTAGTTATACTACTACTACTACATATTATTATTATTATTATTGTTATTAACATCATCATCATCAATACCACTCTTTTTTTTAAAAGAGCACCTTTAATACAAAAGCAGTTCAGTGTTTTAAATGACAATTATTTAAAAATAAGGCTGCAACTAACTTTTCTTCTTCTTCTTCTTTCGGCTGCTCCCGTTAGGGGTCGCCACAGCGGACCATTTGTCTCCATCTAACTCTTTTTATCTTCCCTTGTCACTCCAACCCCCTGCATGTCATACCCCCCCCCCCCTACTGCATCCATAAACCTCCTCTTGGGCCTCCTGCCTGGCAACTCCGTCTCTAACATTCTCCTCCCGATACACCCCTCACCCTCCTCTACACATGTCCAAATCATCTTAAACTTAACCTCTCTAACTTTGTCCCCAACCTGTGCTGTCCCTCTAATATGCTCATTCTTGATTACTATTGCTATTTTTTTTTATGCTCTCTAACTTTGTCCCCAAAGCATCCTATCTGCACAGCATGAAATCTCAAACAGCCGTGCTTCTGTCACATATTTTCAAATTAATTCTATTAATTTCAGCATTTCAAACGTTAACTTTGACCTAATGATACTGTTCATCACAAATAGTAGTGTTATGGAGTGTGTTGAGTGTGACTTACTTAGTGGCGAATTCCAATAGTAAAAAACATTAAAAGTTACATGAGCACTTTAGCAAAAGATCACCTGAAATGCAAATGTTTTATTATTATTATTATTATTATTATTTTATTGGCCAGTCACAATATTGATATCTGCAGTGTTTGAAATAAATGATCATTTAAAAAAAAAAATTTCTTATTTGTTTTAATATTTTTATTTTTACAATTTCACTCTTGAATGTGCTGTTCAAACCCCCCCTGCCCCCCCCCCTGCAATGACATCATTACAGGCAAGAAAGTAACAAAGGCCCCTCCTCCCACTCAAAAAACACAATTTTCAGGGAAGTTTAATTTTCTGTGATCTTATTAACTAGAAAAATGCATCTCGGTGTCTCATTATATGTCAGTGTGTTGTACTCATTTCTAAAAGCATACAATATTCCATATACCTGTAATAACATTTACCAGTAGTTCCTGACTAACGAACATTATAGTTACAAAGTTCCGCAGATACGCTTCCGATTTAATCACGGAAGTAGCTCATCTGTATTGTAAAAAAAAAATTATAAAATGCACTGCAATGCACCAGATACCAATATTAAAATTGGTATAAATATACAATATTTTCAATGTGTAAGTGAAGAAATAATAAAATGTCTAAAGTCCAGTATATTGTATGTGTGTGTGGGGGCAGGAAAAATTAGTCGGCTTCATTGGTATCCATGATAGAAAATGGCCGTCCTGATGGTGAATAGTCTTAATTTCGGAAAAATTTACAGTGGAAAAGAGCTCTGAGACGGAATGACGTCCGGGATGCTCCTCGCGATTTAAAGCGCAGAGACAGCACCATCACACTTCACAGTGATTGCAGTATGGGGAAAGGGGCCAGAATTAGTCAAGTGGCTTGACATTGTACATTCATTTCAAGGGCGAATAAGACTCACTTTGTAGGACTTTAGAACAAATCGGACTTAGGAACTCATTCGTAAGTCGGGGACTACCTGTACTAGAATCGGGTAACTAGGTATAATAGTTTGCATAGTTTGATAGATTTGAAAATCAGTATATTTATTTCAGTGCATGTCTTTCAATCGCAGGTGTTTAAGATGCTGAGCAATAAGGAGTCTCTGGATCAGATCATTGTGGCTTCGCCGGGACTCAGCTCAGACCCTGTAGCATTAGGTAAGTCTGAAACCATCCTCTACCTCTGATAATGCTTATTTCCCATGTACAGTGCATATGCAAATAAATTATATCCATCGTCTGCAGGTGTCCTACAAGATAAGGATCTGTTTGTGCAGTTCACAGACCCCAGTCTGCTTGATGTGTGAGCATTTCTAAAAACAGAAATCGAGCAATTGGGATTCTTATCGTTTAGCCAACATGATGAGTTAATGCTGTCTGTGTTTTTTGGTTCCAGCTTGGTCCGATCTCATCCAGCGCTGGTTAATGCCATTATTCTGATCCTCCACTCTGTGACGAGCAGCATGCCTGGCCAATCAAATGCAAGCTCCTCCCACAGCGCCCCTGCTAGTTCCTACAGTGAAATGCCAGGTCAGTACAGATGTAGTGTTTAACACATAGTTTATGTGGTATACAGATCAAACACAATGCAGTGGTTTTATATTTTTTGTTTTATGTTTGTTTTATATATTTCTCTTATACTACAGGAGTTTGTCAGAGCTTACATTTTCATACTTTTTATACATTTCTAGTTATATTTACTGCTGTCACATCATGGTATAACAGCTAAGCGGTCATTCCTCCACTTTCTGTTGAAGTTAATAAGATACAATGCAAGCATGATATTTTATTCAATACAGTCTTTTTAACGCTTTATGATTCCATGTAGAACTTTACAACAGATTATTTCCCAGTCATCTTAATCAGAGACAGTTTTAAGCAGAATGCTTCATAGTAGTTCTTACAGATTAATAATTAATTAGCGATTGTAGTGATTGTGCTTTTTTCAAAAAAAGAAAATTCTTTCACTGTAAAAACACTCATTCAAATTTGAAAATCCTCCATCCATCCTGAAAGCTTGCTCACATTTAAAGAAAAAAAAGTTACAGCTTTAAATCTTTGCTGACACTGGAGACTCCTTCCATGTCATATAAACTGTGTAGCAATGTCCCCCATATCAAAGTTTCAACTGTATCAATGTTTTAGTAATTTTCCTTTGTCACATAACACATTTTAAATCAGGCTTACAGTCGTATGCAAAAGTTTAGGCACTCCTTGATAAATAACAGATTTTGGTGATTTTTATTTTTTTTTATTTTTTTTTATTGAAAAGATGTTAACACTTTTTGCTCTTTTGGAACTGAAAAAAATGCACAATATTTTCAGCAAACATGGTTCATAGATACTTTTTATGTCATAAATTGAACAAAGATAAAAAAATAAAAAAATGTTAAGATTATTGTGGCACTGTGTACATCTTTTTAATAAAAAAACACACCAAAATCTGTTATTTATCAAGGGGTGCCTAAACTTTTCTTGCGAAATTTTGCATCTCTAACCATCTTCTAAATGTGTTATGTAATTTTCTCATACGGCTTTGGACAACCGTAATTAAGAATTCATCAAAGAACAGAATTGTGGTTAAATATGAATAAATCCTGCAGTGTCAACATATTTGAGGCTTTTTTTTTTTCTGTACAATTCTTTTTCTGTAATAGGAGGGTTTCTGTTTGAAGGCATGTCTGACGATGAAGAGGATTTCCAATCAGTAAGTAATTCTT